>NW_020769327.1:15227015-15308491 GCF_900518735.1 Pseudonaja textilis
TTTCTTTCTTTCTTTCTTTCTTTCTTTCTTTCTTTCTTTCTTTCTTTCTTTCTTTCTTTCTTTCTTTCTTTCAATCCAGTTGATTGCTCTGAGGTTTGGACTTGTGCTCCAGCGAGTCCCATTTAAAACTGCTTCATGTTTACTCTCAGAAATGAATTCTTTAAAACAAATAATGTCCCATTTCAGTTTTTTTTCTTCCTAAGTAGTTGCCAAGTCTCAGATGCATGCGCAACTAATTCAACTTCTTTGTTTTCAGCAAGTACATTTCAATTTCGTCTATGAGATCAAGCTTTCTCCTTGTTAGACTTGACTGAGTCAGGAAGTTCTGCCTGTCTTCTCTAATTTCCTCTGCTTTCATGCAGAGATATTTGTAAGGTGCTGAAAAACAGGTCAAAGGCTCCTCTAAGCAGTTGGAAGCTCAGAGTATTTCTTTGAGAATGGACTCGTTATTTAGAATCAGTGAGCAGCTGATGCAGCCTGAGAAACACAGGAAACTGATGGCAGAAAAAGATGAGTGGTCCATTGAGGGGTTTTTAATTAACTTATGTATTTATTATTATTTTTTAATTTAGTTTCCTTTCCCACAAAGAGCTTCCAGCCTCTCCCCATAAATAGGTCAGACTTCTAAAGCAGCTCCCAGGTTTCTCTTGATTACCTTAATAGAGCCTGGAACAACCCTGAAACAAGGACAACAGCTACCCAATTTCAGACCGACCAAGATCTTGGCAATATAAGAGCCCCATGTAGCTCACCCTCCAAGCAACCCCCCAGCTACTGAGTGGCAGAGATTCCGAGCTGTGAGGATGCTGCACCCCTCCACTCAGTGAGAGTGATATTGGAAATGTTCATTTGGTTTATGCCTTCATAAAAACGTCCCCTGCTTTGCAGATTCAAATCTATGCATGAACTGAAACTTAAGATTGTTGGACGAGCAGGCACAAAAACAGCCAGGGAAGTGATTGAAGCCTGGGAAATGGGGAAACCCTCACCAGTCAACAGGAGTGCCGACTTACCACCAGCTTATCAAGTACTTAGAAGGTGAGGGCTGGGCAGCACAAGGAAACTACAGCCAATGACTTAATAGCTATTCATCAACAAGTAAAAATCCACACACCACCAGACACATATAAATACCACACATAGAATAGCCCAAAGCACAGACTCTGCTAGAGAGAAGTTCCCTGAAGATGGGCTCCAGCAGATGTCCAAAAGTTCAAAAGATTAAACCTCTGTTACCAATGACCAATCCAGATGGATCCTGAAACTTAGTTTGGGTTTCTTTTTTAAATTTACACCTCTTCAAATTTTGCAAAGTTTCTACCAGCTAATCAAAAGGTGTGGGGGGGGGGGGGCGACAATAGAAAAAATGCTGCATAAGAAAACATTTCCTTTTCATTCCATTCTGACTATGGAGCTAGTGGAATTTATGTTAAAAATGCATTGTGTTAGATAAATTGCTTGAAAACATGTAGGGAGAAGAGAAACAAAAATGCATTGCAGTGAAGAAATGTACACAAACAGAATAAAAATTATTTCAAAATTTATTTCAATTATTAACCTCCCCACCCTGACGCTAAAGAAACAGGATACACAGCAATTAAGAATGAGAAAAGGAGAAGGAGAGCGATTGAAACAGAACTGGTCATC
Organism: Pseudonaja textilis; assembly: GCF_900518735.1. The sequence continues at coordinate 15,228,663 of NW_020769327.1, forward strand.
TTCCTTAATCTCCTTTTTCTGAACAGTCCAGATTTTCTTCTCAGCAACAAGCAGCCTCCTAAATCCCCCCAAGTCCCTGACATTGCAGGATCCAATCTGGGTCGGTCATCAGGACCAGAAGTTTTGTCTTCTCAGCTTTTAGACATTATGATTTCTTTTGTGGGGATTCAAAGCATATTGGATTTGGCAAGCAAATGCTCTTAAGACTTTTGTAATAAAGGAATTTGTAGCTTTGCGTCTACATTGTTCTTCCTGCCAGCCTTTAAGCTGGCTTTTCAGTGTGAAAAAAATGAGGAGCAGGGAAAAACCAAGATAGCAGTCTATTTACATTTAATTTGAGCCCAAAGCTCTTAGCGTGAGAAGGTTGGAAGCTGGCATCCATCTCTCAGGAGTGAAATGCAAAGTACATAAATGGTAGTAATTATAAACCAAGGGTTTGGTGTAATATCAGACTTTTATGCTCCCTTAGTCATTAAGTTACACAAACATTTCTGAGGGCTTGGCTGATTTCAATAAAACTACAGGTTGAAAGTTTATTGAAGGAGGATACTCAACAAACAATCCACCAACTGTAACTTTTTATGAGAAGAGTTATTTGGGGCCTTCAGTGTGAATACAGATGGTGTAGCCTTCCCACTACTCCACACACACACACCTCCATCCCCTCCCCAATATTCTCAGGCTGCTCTAGTGTGGTTGTGGAGCTTAAACACAAATTGAGTTGCCTGATTTGGCATAGAATTCCCTGAGCCAAACGCAAAAGGAAGGTGCTTGTTCATAGGGGACATTGTAAGCATCTAAAGCCATGGACTGGAATATTTCATTGTGCCAAAGAGGAGAAATTCCTCTTCAGACACAGGTGCTTAGAAACCCAAGCATCACTGTGGGAGATGCAGAATCAATGCATTGTGTGCTGGGTCACTGCTGACACCTTGCCCCTGTGGATTTTTTTCATTGGTGGGGGTTGTCAAAGGTCATATTGGAAGGATGGTTGAAGGGCCTCAGTTGGCTGCCAGGTTGGCCAAGTTGGTGTCCTTCTAGTCAGTGGTGGTGGTGGAGGACTGGGCACTTCTTACAGTTGGTCAGGGATGCTGAGAGATTCTGGTCATATGGTGATGATGGAGGTCATCTTCTCCCTGGAGCTCTGTATGATCCTGATCTCTGTTGCTAGGAATTGTGCCCTGGCTGTTCTCCATCTGAGAGGCCAACCAGGACGTTAGGAATCTGGAGGTACCAGCAGTGGCCTGGCGAGGGGGCATCACAGTAGAGTGGCAGGCTACTATAAAACATCTCTCCACATGGAGGCTGTTTTGCTTTCTGTTCTGCTAGTCCTGGACATTGCAATTATTGATCCCTTTGGTGTGGATGCCATCTCCCATCTAGGTTGTCTAAGACTGTAGGTTGACTAAAGTGTTGCCAATTCTCCCCAGCTGTTGTCATCTGCACATTTGATGAGCTCCTCTTCTATTCCCTCATCATTTTATGAAGATGTTGAAGAGTTCTGGACCTAATACAGAACCTTGGGGTACTCATTTGTTTCCTTCCTTCCATGCAGATATAGTTCCACTGAGGACACATTGAGTGCAGTTGGCCAGCCAGTTACAAATCCATCTGGTGGTGATGCTGCCTAACCCACATTTTTCTATCCCACCAAGAAGTAAGTTGAGGTCTATTTTGTCAAATGTCTTACGTAAAGTATATCAGGTCCACAGTATTTCCTTACCCACCCAGTCACTTTTTCATGAAATGGGCGGCCGTATAAATTTAATGAATAAAATATACTCTCACTAAAATGTCTAATTCTATTAGCCGGGTTTTTTAAGCAATAGCCCTTGGTAGATTTTCTGTGACATTTTTTTGTAAGTTTGAGTCTGAGCATTGAAAGGTGAATTTCCTAAATCACGAAATCGTGCTGAAGGAACTATCCTTTTCCGGAAGATCAAAAGGAGCAGCTGTCATTTTAGAAGAAGTGAGGAGAGAAAAGGAGAAATGCAAGACATCTCTTTTGAAAGTGGGGATGGGGGGGGAGGTCAGAGGCAAACCCAGGACAGCCAAATGATCACCCTCCCCTATAGACCAGAAAAGACAGTAGACCATCCGACCTCCCCTTTCCCCCCAACCCCTGAAAACCCTGCCCTGCACGGATCTCCCGGTGGCTAACTGCCCCAGAGATGATCTACTGCATGCCTTGGGTTACAAGTGCTGGGTGAGGGTTGGAAGTTGGGGGCAATCCTGGGGTAAGGAGTGGGGGTCAGGACGAAGTAGCTGCAATTTGCCATTTTTACAGACCCTTGGATTTTAAAAGCCTATTTAAAATAACTGCTGCCTGTTTAATTGTAGGCAGGAAGCTTGACACTTGGGACTTTTTCCAGCCTTGCCCAGCCTGTGATCTCTAACCAGGGGGCTTCCACCCTCTCCAGTGGGCACTTTCCTTTGCCCCCTAACCCGAACCCTGGGGTGAGAGAGGCCACTGAGGAAAGGAGTGAGGAGATGAAGGGGCTGCTGCTGATTTATAGACTTCTCTCCACTCAATCCACAAGCATTTGCTGGAGGAAAGTAATCCGGATGAAGTGCCCCAGCAGGACCCATAAACTTTATGCACAGAGCTTTAACTCAGAGGAAAGGAGACTCAACGGATGGGGCAACAACCAGGGCGGAAACTGCAAAGCCAAAGCGATGGGCCCCAGGACCACCTTTTCTTCATCATGTCGTCTGTACTCAGGATATTTGGTAAACCAAACAGGGCCTTTTCCCCGTGATGCCCCTGAGGCTCAACAGGCAGCTCAGCTTTTATATGAAGTATCCTTTTCCGTGATACCAACAGAACACAGAAGGATCAAAAAGTCAAATATCGATATGTTGTGGAAGAATTTCAATAATGTTAATAAATTTTGGCCCAGGGCTCCTGAGCATAGCAAGAGGTTCAAGTATTGCAGCCCTTGTTTAGCAACCGAGCAAGCTTTTAGCAGAGGGTCTTGAGAGGAAGTTGGTCAGTCAGCTGAAGGAGTCTGAGATTCAAGGGGTGAAACCCAGCAGAGTTAGAGAGTCTACTTGGATCTTTTGCCTTTTTATAACCAGTTTGCCACCAGTTGTGTCTCTGGGAATCAGTAGCCTGTTTCTCGTATTCCACTCTAGAACTGTCTGTTCTTGTTGCCTGAGATCAGAAGGGACAATGTTAGAAAGAGTTAAAAAATAAAGGTTTCCTTCCTGTTGCGATGACCCAGAGGATATCAGAAATATAACAAAACCCAAAACGTAACTAAAAATCCTTTCATGCCTTCAGCTTGGCTTCACTGTTTAATTGTTCACAGTGGAGGAGTAAACTGTTTTCAAAACAACATTTCAAGGGAAAGAAATACAGTTCAAATTCAAAGAGCCAATAATGAAGCAAAAACCAAAAACAAACTGCACCGCATAAAGTTCCACAACAGACCAGGATAGATAATTGCCAACTTCAGGAAGATAACCAGGTAGAGTCTGTTGGAAGAATGCCAACCAAGATAAACCTTCTTTAGGAATAAAACACTAAATTGTCTCCAGCATCTGTTAGCACACAGATCCAAACTCTTATGCAAATCTCATACCTGCAACCCATGAAGAGGATCATGGCCCTTTCCTCCCAAGTAGACCACATTTTACCCTGATCCTCTCCTCCCTGCGTGCCCTAGGATGGATGGGCCTGGGTCCTCCTCTGACTGCTCAGAGTCAGTCTCCACCAGGGGCATGACACCAGTTGTGTCTCAGGAGTGGGACTCATCTCTATTTCTTAACTGAAGGAGTCTGCATTGTTTGAAGATACTTCCATTGTCATGTAGCCAGCATGACTATATGCTAAGGCACACGGAATGCTGTTACCAGTCAACTCATAGCATATTTCTATGGTCTTTTTAGAGTTGCCACCAAAAGGGAGGGGGAAGCAGTGGGCAACTTGCATTCCATAAATGTTTTCAAAGATAGTTTCTAGGTGACTGAAGTTTCTGCCGTGCAAAATTCTAACTGAAGAGCATGATTGATGACTCTTGGCTATGGATGTGTCCCATTGGAGAATATGAATTATGATACACCCAGGGGGTGGGGGAAAACCAGATCAAGGGTGACAATGAATGATGTATCTCAGAGTCGGCTACACCCAGGCAATGCCATATCTTTTAATTCCCTTTTGGAGTTTGGCTAGAGACTCATTGATTTAAATGGGGTTAAGTGTCAGATTTCTAACATTACCTTCCCACCGAATGGTACCTATTAATCTACTCACATTTGCATTCTTTTGGACTGCTGGGGGGGGAGGGGTGGCAGGAGCTGGGACAAGGAACAGGAGCTCACCCCATTGCCAGGCACTCAGATCTTGAACCTGAGCTGTCAGCTTTTCAGCTGGCAAGCTCAGTGCCTTTAACCACTGAGCCTTCACAGTTAAATATCAGTAATAGAATTACCACACACCAGGTTTATAACACACTACAATCTTATGATCTAGATGAAGAATGGCAATTAAAAAGAGTGACCTTCAATCACTACAAACAGATCACAGAGATCCAACAAAAGCACTTCCAGGAATGCAGCTGCCCCGAAAAATATGGAGCCACCTGAATAGAATCAGGACAGGCCATGCCAGAACTAAGGCAAAGTTCTTTACGTGGGGAATGGCTGAGAGCCCGCAATGCAACTGTGGTACATCGGAACAAATTATAACACCTCTGTAGTTCAAGACTGTCTCCTCAGGAAATTTCAAGGCACCTGGGATGATCCCACCACAACCCCATCAGAAGCAGTTAGATGGTATCTTCTTTAGATATTGAATTGTAACATCTATCCTATTGTAATTCTATTGTGCCATACTGTGCAGCATATTTGCTGATGCTTTACTTAATCTTATATTTGTGTTTGTATGTATAATGTGTTTTATTAGCATGATATATCAATGACTGCATGATCTCAGTAGATGCCATGTACTAAATAAATTAATCAAAGCCAGTTATGTCTTATGGTCTTGGAGTTCTATCAAGACAGCCTGTTGTCTCTCTTTCAAAGCACTGCTGAACAGGTCCAGGGGCTTCACCTGGCCCGGAAACCCACTCACTCACCCCTATTCACAGGATCCCTCTTACAGGTTTTCCTCCCACAATAGTAACCACAATCGTGTTCTCAAAGCCTTGTCCTTTTTTATAATGTGTTATGATGACTCCCTTGTTACAGATATTGCTGAGGTAATTCCAATAAACATAGTATGCTTGTCTTCAACAATGGAATCAGAACTGCACTTTGTTAGTTTTATTTTTCCTATTTGGGCAAGGCAATTCATGTTCTAAACTGTGCAAAAAAATCTTAGGAAAGTCCTTCCTTCCTTCCTTCCTTCCTTCCTTCCTTCCTTCCTTCCTTCCTTCCTTCCTTCCTTCCTTCCTTCAATTTTTGCTAGACTTTCAGGAAAATCTGTTCCTCCATTTTGTTCAGTCAACCAACCTTTTAAAGATAAGTTTTTCTTCAATGGCAGATATTGAGATTGCTAGATTTTTTTTTAATCATCTCCATCTGGCATTATCAAGAGTTTGGTTCATTCTTAAACAGCAATGTTTTATTGCTGTTGTTTCTTATATCAGCCCTCTTGAATTAAAGAGACTGGAGCAAAGGTCAGTGACTTGGCCTGTAAGAAGAGTTTCCCAGAGGCTTTGTGCATCAAACAGTGAACATTAAAACATGTAAATTAATCAAGTAAATTAACACAACACATCCATTTAACATTTAATTTTTTCAGGTTCACAAAATTCCACTGCTTTGTTCCCACAAAGAATATGACCAAGCAAAAACAACAAATTATTTTTTAATGTGATGATATGGTACACCTAATGTGCTAAGATAAGGGATGAATTCCCACAACATAAGCTGAACCATATGCTATACCATCTTGTTTTAACTTGATCTGGCATGTTGTGTGAACCTGGCCATATTGTTGATATACACAAGGCCTGAGCCTCTACACTTATGGAGATCTCAGCAGCCCAATAAGAGGAGCTGAAATAGAGCCCAACATGAATGAGATAAGGAGTATGAAGGACTTTTCTCATTGTGTACAAACAAATGTCTAATTTCTAGCCTAGTAATAGCTTGGCCATTCATGGCAACAATGGAAGAAACAGCAAGAATAATTCCTGGCCTTCAGCTATAAATACAACTTTCTGGATTGTGGTGGTTCTGGATTCATGGATATCTTCTTATTACTCCATTGAAAGTACAATGTTGAAAAGTGATGGAAACAAGAAATGTGTAAGGATCAGCCTCTCCGCTCTTCAAAAAATAAGTATAGACTCTAGAAAAATTTGTATTCAAAAGGAATCTTTTTATTGAAGGGCGGTAAAAGCAAGTCAAAATTCAAAGCAGGATCTGAGGTCCCTCAGGGCATGCAACCAGGATAAAGGGAATTAGAAGCCCCTCCCAACAGTCCAATGTGAATTCCACCAATCCACAGGTGTGAAGATGTTATTATACCATCCTCCCTGAGAAAGCAGATAAGGTAGGTTTCCCAGGGCTATTTTCTGGCACTGCAATCCACATGGCCCCTTCTCCCCTTGCATCTACCCAAGAGGGGAGAATTTTCCAGACATCTGGAGCACCAGGCAACGGTTATAAATCGTGTAAAAGGTTATACAAAGCCAATGTAAGAAATAGGATATTTAGGATACATAGAGAGGAAAAGAATTAAATGTATCAAATCCAAAAACCCACCCTTTCTTCCATCAAAGAATGGCAGATACACAGATCTGACAAAGGAGAGAAGAGGGAATAGAGGTCACAAGAACAAAAGAATAATGGCAAGAGGGAGAACAAAGAATTAAAATAACATTTTAATTTTGAACCATCAAATGTTATTTTTAAAAAAAATCAGTCAGAAATCTGAAATCACATTTTTTAAAATGTTCCTGGTGTTTCTATTTATGCCTGAGTCTTTTTCCAAGTCTTTTTAAAGCAACCTTGAAAGACACATCCTCCTCCCTGGGAGTTCTGGATTTTACGCTTTCTGTTCCTGAAGTGTTTCCTTTTTCTTCTCCTGCCCTGAAAAAGAACGATAAGCTATTGATTGGGCTTGCTGAGAGACGATGAAGCCTCTTTAATTACTTCATTAGTTCTCTGCATGTTGAGAGGTGGATTAATGAACAATTAAGTCCAGGCTAATCACAAAAGTTCATTCCTTGCCAAAAGTTTGCCAACCAGAGTAAACCACAATCGAACCAGTTTTCAGAGTTTGGGATGAGAAGTGGGGACAGATTTTTAGAAGAAAAGGAAAGAAATAGTTCCAGACTCATTTTCTGCTACAACAACTTATAGTTGCAGTCAACTTATGACCACAATTGAATCCAATTGAGCCCAAAATTTCTCTTGCTAAGCAAGACAGTTAAGTGAGTTTTGCCCCGTTTTATGACCTTTCTTGCCACAGTTCTTGCATGAATCACTGCACTTGCTAAGTTAGTAACACCATTGTTAAATGAATCTGACTGTCAGCTGGTGCTCCATTCAAAATCCAAGAAAGAAATACTTAGACTCCATTAATCAGAGAAAAGATATCTTTTACTGGAAGTCAAGTGGTAAGCAACAAAAGAATTCTGAATCTGAGAAAATAGGCGCGTAAATCACATATACAAAGTAATGGCAACGTTCCCACCCCCAATAGTTCAATTGGCTCATCCAATTAAAAGTTGTGTATAGCATCATGTGGGCATCTCCAGGTGGTGATGAGGCTTCTGTCCGTTGACTTTGACCTATTTTGATAAAGAGTTGCGGCTGCGCATAGCATAGGATAGAAGCCTAAGCAAGAACTCCCCCCCCCCCGCAACTTCTACAGTTCTGTTTTGTAACACTTCCAGCTCGCTTCCCATAACCATGTCTCCCCTCCTCTCCCCCGTTACTTATGACAGCCGAAAGATGCAAAGCAAAGGAAGTTTTTTTTTTTATTGGTTTTTAAGACAAACATAGACAAACATAAAAACAGCAAGCCATCTTCCATATATATACATACAGTGTCAGTTGGATTACAAATTGTTTTGTGCTTCCATTTCATAGTCTTCAATTACAATTACATTGTATATATTCTCATATTTTCAATCAAGTATTAAATACATTAATATTATTGTTAATCAATCATTTGACTATACTTTTATTCATTCATGTTTTACAAAATAATCATATTTTACTTAATTTTTTTTGTGACAGTTCATATTATCATCCCAAATCTATCCTAAAATCATTTTGTAGATATAAGAAAGAAGTACATCTTTATATATTTATTATTTTCTAAAAGTCTACATATTTCATTACTGTATTTTATTGTCTAACCATTGATAGAAAAGATCCCAAATTTTATAAAATTGTTTATCCTCTTGTTCTCTAATTTCAAATGTCAATCTACTCATTTCAGCACATTCCAATATTTTCTTAATGATTTCCTCCTGTGATGGTATTTTCTCATTTTTCCAGTTTTTAGCAAATACAATCCTAGCTGCTGTTAATACATTTACAATCAGGTATTTCAAGTCTTTACTATATATTTCAGGTAAAATTCCCAATAAAAATATCTCTGGTTTCAAGTCTATATGTTTTTTTGTCATTTTTTCCAACCACATGTGGATGTTAGTCCAGTGTTTTTTAGCATCCGCACAAGTCCACCACATATGGTAATATGAGCCAGGTATCTGATGACATTTCCACATTTTTCAGATTTGTTCTTGAATATTCTTGCTATTCTTGTTGGGGGAAAATGCCACCTGTAAAACATCTTATACAAATTTTCTTTATATGCTGTTGACATTGTCATTTTATAATTTTGAGACCACAATTTTTGCCATTTCTCTAAATCGATCCCATATCCAAAATTCTTCCCCCAAGCAATCATTGTTTCTTTAACTTGTTCTTCTTCTAGTTTAATTTCTAATAAATGCCCATACAATTTTTAAATCACCTTTTCATCAGTACCTGTCAAAATCTTATCTAAATCAGTCAATTTATCATAGAAACCTTCCATTTTAGAATCTTTATCATACCTTGAATGTATTTGTGCATATGAAAACCAATTCATCTTTATACCTTGTTCCTCTAATTTTTGTATAGATTTAAGTTCACCCTTTTCATTCAATATTTCACCATATCTAACTGTTTGTTCCTTTTTATATGTTATAGGATAAGAAAATGCTTCAATAGTTGATAGCCAGACTGGAATTTTCAAATAGCATTGTGTTTTAGTCTTCTCCCAGTTTAACCACAGAGACTCCCATATATAATGTCTTCTAGAATATAACTGTGATTTAATTCCTTTATACCATAGAAAAGCATGCCACCCCAACAGCAGGTCATGTCCTTCTAATGTCAACAATCTAGTATTTCTTAATGTTATCCATTCCTCAACCCACATCAAATTTGTAGCTTGGTAATACAACTCCCAATTAGGCAAACCAAATCCTTTTCTTATTCTCGCATCTTGCAAAAGCTTTAGCTTTATTCTCGCTTTCTTACCTTGCCATATATATTTCAACACAATTTTATTTAAATCTTCAAAGTAATCTTTTCCAAGCCTAATTGGAATTGTTTGGAACAAATATAAAATTCTGGGTAGTATATTCATCTTGATTGTTGATATTCTCCCTATTAATGACAGTTGTAAATTTTCCCATTTCTCCAAATCTAACGCTATCTGCTGCTTAAGTTTGATATAATTATTCTCTTTTAGTGTACTGCATCTTGCTGTCAAATGTATCCCCAAGTACTTATCTTATTCATGACCTGAATTTTCAATAGATCTGCCAGTTCTTCCTTTTGTCTTGATAGCATATTCTTTGTCAAGATCTTTGTCTTATTTTTATTTATTTTCAAACCAGCCACTTTTCCATATGCCTCTATCTTTTCTATCAATTTTGATGCTGTTTCTAGTGGGTCTTCTAAAATGAAAACCAGATCATCTGCAAATGCTTGCAACTTAAATTCTTCCTTTTTAATTTTCATCCCTTTTATATCCTTTTCTTCTCTAATATTTCTGTTTAGCACTTAACCCAAACAACAGAGGTGATAGTGGGCACCCTTATCTTGTTCCTTTTCTTATATCGATAGAGTCTGTCAGTTCTCCCTCTATCATTACTTTTGCCGTTTGCTTATGATATATAACTTGTATTGCTTGAATAATTTTTTAGCAAAACCCATCTGTTCCAGTTGTAATAACATGAATCGCCAGTTCACATTATCAAATGCCTTCTGTGCATCTAGAAATATCAAAGCCATTTGTTTTTCAGGGTGTGCCTCATAGTATTCCAAAGTGTCCAAGATTACTCTCATATTATCTTTAATTTGTCTCTTTGGCAGAAATCCATTTTGATTAGGATGGATAAAATTGTTTAAGTATTTTTTAAGTCTTTCTGCCAATATTGAAGCAAAAATTTTATAATCTGCGTTTAGTAAGGAATTAGGTCTATAGTTCTTGATTTGTAATGGATCGGCCTCCTCTTTCCATGTCCCCCCTCCTCCCCGCGTTACTTATGACAGCCTAAAGATGCAAAGCAAAGGAAGAAAATCTTGAAGGCTGACACTGACATCCCTAATGCTTGTCAGAAGGTTGCATGACCCTGGGATACAGCAACCGTCATGAATATGAGTCAGTTGCCAAACATCTGAATTTTGGTCACATGACCATGGGGATGCTGCAAAGGATGTAAGGGTGAAAAATGGTCATAGGTCACTTTTTCCACTTCCGTTGTAACTTTGAGCAGTCACTAAACAAACTGTGCTAAGTCGAGAACTACCTGTGAAGGACCTCATGCTATAACTGTGATCTTCTGATGAGAACTTCCTAGCCACGGGAGGCTTCTTCCTACAAGCCAAGGCATTTCCTTCCTTGCACCCAGGACTTTTGCAACTGAGCCTAGGACTGGCCCAGCACCAGAAGCCCAGCAGCAGGATCCTTCTTTTCTGGTCATCAGACTGAAGGGCTGGAATCACACTGGGGCTGGGTTGGAGCTGGTAGTAGGGCTTTGACTGGCAATGACTCAGAAGCCACGAAAAAAAGTGGTTTCTAAAGATCATCTTCTTGCCAGCCCCAGTTGAGTGGGGCAAACACAGGGGAGAACTGTGGGGAGATACAGAGGGCAGGGGATAGCCTGGGGGTGAATGGAAACACAGCAGAGTGCCAGGATTGAAATAAGGGCAGCAGAAGAGAAGATCATGGATACATGGGAATGTGTGTGTGGCAGGCAGAAAGTCTGGGCTCACCCGAATGCCAAATGCTAAACACAAGTTCACACACCATGCACTATCCAAGAAATCATGATAAACTTTCACCAGAGTTACAAAGGTTAGATTCCCATTCTCCTTGAAACAAAGTCTTCTTAGACCAATGTCAGCAAACCCAAGTTTTGTGGGGAGGGGTGCAACAGAACGGAATCAGGTTGGAGAGTTCCCCCAGTACAAAACAATGAAGAGGGGGGATCTTTGGGGTGGGGGGGGGAGAAAAACCAGCAAAACAATATTTGGGAAGGGGTTGGTGGGCTGTCTAAGCAGAGACAAAAGAACAGACTGGAGGAATCAAATATTCTCAAAGGGAGAGAGAATAATGAAGTTTGGTTGGGTTGGCAAGAGAAGATACTAAATTGAGTTTTCAAGCAAAACCATTTCCTAATAATTGAATAAATATGCAAAATTTTCAGGAATATACAGTACTTACCAGTGACTGTAGAGAAAATTAAAGATTTGCTTTTTATGAAATTAGCATTCAAAAGAGCGGCGCTGTGTTGTGTGGCTGAGACCAAACCTTCCTATTCTTCTCTGTTTCCTCAGCAAGGCAGCTATCTTGCCCTATGACCAAGTCCCTTCTGTAAAAATGTCATTTCTGCAGAATATGGGTTCAACTATTTGGTCTTCAGGGCTCAGATTATCCTCTGCCTTGTATTCAGTTGTCACTCAACCTTTGATCTGACATAGGTCAATAGTAGTCATTTTAACCTATTAGTGTCCAGGCGATGCCAATCCCCCTAAGACAATGCCTACATACCTCCTCAGGTTTCTATCTCCACACTGATTGCCTGGCAGAGTGGAGACATCCTGGAGCATCTAGGGTTTCCCGCATGAAGAACAAGTACTCAGCCATGAATTGAAGAAGTTTGTATGCATGAAAATAGATAAAGTAAAAAAGTTACTAAAATATCTGTGCCCACATCCTACAGCAATGAGTAGTTTGAGTAAACTTTGTGGTTTCCCTATCATCCTTCCCCACTCTAGGAACACGTGTGTCGGTGTTCCAACCAAACTTTCCATCCCAAAGTCAGCACTCAGAGATGAAGTCCATCCAAGTAAGAGTTTATTAGAAGAGTCATATTGGCACATCTGGGGAAAACCCGAATCTGAATGCCCGCGTTTTCCCCTGCTACAATAAAACTCACACTCAGCCCGCTTATGATGACGCTCAAGTCACCCTCTCCCATCCACCTCCATTCTGAACTCCCGCCAAGTCCAGTCAGTCCCCTCCAAACTCCAGCGACTTGTCCTTGAGCTCAGGAAAGAATGTTGTTGTGGCTAGCCTCCCTTCTCACTACTCTCTCGTTCCCACAGTTACCCAGCCTTCCTTGTGGCAGCCCCAAGTCTGATTCAAGATGGATCCGGGGCTGACAATGTGTTTATTATTGCATCTACTCTGTGCAACAAGCAGGAAAGCTAATTAAACCACCCATAAGGAGCAGCTCTCCACCTTAGCCATCTCATCTGCTGCCATGGTTGTGTCTACGTGCTTGGACTCATCTGCTACACATACTTTGCAGAGGATGAAGGGCCGAGATCACACGTCTCTCAATTCTTACAACGTCTTCTCTTTCGTGCAGAAATGCCTTGCTTCAGCCAGGAACAGCTCTTTCTTTCCTTTGTTTTTCTGCCCACCCCCACCCCCATGCGGGCACTTTGGGGAAATTAATTTGGCATCCTGCAACAGCTGCCTCTTTCTTGCCTTGCTTTTTGTAGGCTAAAGTAATCCAGCCAAGAGCAGGGCTGGTAAATCTCAAGTGTCATTAGGTGGGTAAAAGTTTAATAATGTCTCTTAGCGTTTTTTTCTGCCTCCAGCCATCGTGTAAATTATGGAGTAATAAACCAGCAGGAAGGCTCTAATCAAAGGCCCGGCAAAGGGAGCCCAGATTAAAACTCCCCCCGCCCCCCCACCTGGGAGGCCCAGATCCATCCTTTCTCTCCTGTCAAGCTCAGCCCATCTCCAAGCTCCTGGCAGGTCCCTTTTCATCTGCATGTTTGAGATTCATCTGCTCCTTCGCCCTGCCTTCTTTTTTCCGATGAAAACCCGGCACAGTCAGTCTGCAGCAGTAAGTCCTAGCCTTGGGGGAACGCGCCTTCAAAGACCTGTCAGTCACAGAGCTTTCCTGCTGCCCTCAGTTGAGTCAGCCTAGCCTTTTACGAGGATAAATGAGGATGGTGGGAGCAGAACTTCACATTGAATCAAATAAGGACTTCCCCTTCCCTGACAAAGGGAAGAATCTCCAGACATGCAGTTAAAGGCCACATGCCATAGAAAGTATTCTGAGTTTTCGCTTCAACAGAAAAATAACATAATTGAGTGGCTGATCAACATGGCCCCTCCATACATGATATTTTAGAATAAAATAGAATAGAATTTTTTATTAGCCAAGTGTGATTGGACACACAAGGAATTTGTCTTGGTGCAAATGCTCTCAGTGTACATAAAAGAAAAGATACATCCATCAAGAGTCAAGAATCATCAGGCACAACATTTAATAATAGTCATAGGGTACAATTAGCAATCTAATCATACTGGGAAACAGTCAATATAAATCATAAGGATACAAGCAACAAAGTTACAGCCATACAGTCACAAGCGGGAGGGGATGGGTGATAAGGAGTGATGAGAAAATTAACAGTAATAGTAGTGCAGACTTTGTAAATAGTTGGACAATGTTGAGGGAATTATTTGTCTAGCAGAATGATGGTGTTTGGGAAAAAACTGTCCTTGTGTTCTGTCCTTGTGTTCTGGTGTGCAGAGTTCTGTAGCATTGATTTGAGGGAAGGAGTTGAAACAGTTTATGTCCCGGATGTGAGGGGTCTGTAGATATTTTTACAGCCCTCTTTGTGACTCGTGCAGTATACAGGTCCTCGATTGAAGGCAGGTTGGTAGCCATTGTTTTTTCTGCAGTCTAATTATCTTCTGGAGTCTGCGTCTGTCCTGTTGGTTGCAGAACCAAACCGGACAGTTATAGAGGTGCAGATGACAGACTCAATAATTCCTCTGTAGAACTGTAGCATTATCCAGCTTTTCAACAAAAAAAGGCAGCCCCACATGTCAGAAGAAACACAACATGTCTCACTTTCACACCCCTCGGCCTTGCCACCAACGTCCTCTACTGACATTTTTTCAGAAGATTTCTCTCATCTTCTTCTCAGCCCACAGTGGAGGTAGCTTAGTGTTGTCTTACATACTTGTTTTGTCAGGTACACAACCTGCCATGTTTGATCAATGGTGTGACTGATCACTGGAGAGGGGCTGGGATCAGCTGCCCAGCTTTTATCTATTTATATTTATTTATTAAATGTATTTGCCACCCATCTCTTATCAAAACGAAACTAAGACCAAACTTTTATTGGTTGCGTGAGGCTGCTGCTGTCACACACATATCAGGGACATTAAGCTTGTTCTTGTATAGTTCTTCTGTGTAATTTTGCCACTTCTTCTTAATCTCTTCTGCCTCTGTTAGGTCCCTGCCATTTTGGTCCTTTGTCATGCCCATTTTTGCATGAAACCTTCCCTTCATATCTCCAATTTTCTTGAAGAGATTTCTGGTCCTACCCTATTCTACTGTTTTCTTCTATTACTTTGCACTGTTCATTAAAGAGGACATTCTTATCTCTTCTAGCTATTCTCTGGAATTCTGCATTCAATTGGGTGTCTCTTTCTCCCTTGCCTTTCACTTCCCTTCTTTCCTCAGCTATTTGCAAAGCTTCCTCGGACAGCCATTTTGTTTTCTTGCATATCTTTTTCTTTGGGATGGTTTTAGTTGCTACCTCTTGTACAATGTTGCGAACCTCCATCCATAGTTCTTCATACCTGAGTGGCCTAGTGCTTTCCCCTACTTTCTTCAATTTAAGCCTAAATTTTGCAATGAGAAGCTCATGATCTGAGCCACAGCAGCTCCTGGTCTTGTTTTTACTGACTGTATAGACCTTCTCCATCTTTGGCTACAGAGCACATAGTCAATCTGATTTCTGTGTTGGCCATCTGGTGATGTCCATCTGTAGAGCTGTCTCTTGGGCTGTTGAAAAAACGTGTTTGCTATGACCATCATATTCCCTTGACAAAATTCTATCAACCTGTGCAGGGGTGGGATTCACTTTTTTTAACAACTGGTTCTGTGGGCATGGCTTAGTTGGTGGGCGTGGCTTGGTGGTCATGAGACTGGGGGGACATGGCTTGGTGGTCATGTTACTGGCTGGCCATGGCCAACTCAACATCACTCACATCGAGGCACGCATCTCCCCGCCTGGCCTCTTGTGACTGTGGGGATGCTGCAACAGTTGTAAGTGTGAAAAATGGTCATAAGTCACTTTTTTCAATGGTCACTCCACACAAGCAAAGTACCAGCAAAGAAGGGGAAAAAAAACTCCAGAGACATTCCTGAGACAGGAAGTCTAGTCCTGCCAAGAATGTAATAAGGGTTAACAGAGCGGCAGTTTCTGTAAGCAACACCAGAATGTTTCCTTCCTGCCTTCCTTACAGGATTAGGCCAGTAATTTTTTCTAATAACCAGTTCTCTGAACTGCTTAGAATGTTAACAACCAGTTCTAGCGAATAGGTGCGAACTGGTAGAATCCCACCCATGAACCTGTGCCCTGCTTCATTCTGTACTCCAGGGATAAAACTACAGGTACACAAAAGAATGCTTTAAAATTACAATTAAATTTTACACTGAATAACATCAAAGGATGGAAGTAATATTAGAATGTATAAAAATGTATAAAATGTTGTATAAAATATTAGAATGTATAAAAAATTAGAATGCATACACTATGAGAATATAAGGTTGTAATTAACTTGTTCAGATAGTCCTTGACTTATGACCACAGTTGGGACTGAAACTTCCGTTGCTGAACAAAGTAATTGTTAAGGGATACAGGCATAATTTTACAACCTTTTTTTGCTGCAGTCATTAAGTGAATCACCAAGATCGTTAAGATTCTTAAGTGGATCAAATGGTTAAACAAATCCAGCTTTCCCCATTGACTTTGTTTGTTGGAAGCCAGCTAGGAAAGTCACAAATAGCGATTACATGCAACCATCATAATTACAGGCTTGTTGCCAAGTGCCCAATTTTGATCATGTAACTGTGGGGATGCTGTGGCAATTGTAAGTCAAGGAGGTAAGCCACTTTTTTTGAGTACTGTTGAGACTTCAAATGGCCACTTTTGGTCAAGGACTACCTGCATTAAGTCTAGGATCTGTTAGAATTAGAGCATTATGTTCCAACCAATTATAACAAAGAAACAGCAAAATGAAACATAGAATGTGATATGTGCATATTTAAAAGGAAAAGTAGGGGGGAAGGGGAGAGGAGCAAGGAAAAGATCTATATTTAACTATAGAAGGCTAATTAAAGCTCAGCATCACCTCATTTGGAGGAGTTCTTCACATTTAATCATAGTTCTATCATAAAACCTGCTGCATTGTCAAAAATCTTTGCTGCCCGATCTGCTATCAAGAGACCAAAGCAATCAGCCTCTGACATGTCTGGATATTGTGTTATACATTTCTTGCAGATTTCTATAAAAGAAAGTGAGACATACAGCCCACTGTTTCCATCTCGCCCTTCCCGGAAGTACTAAGTTGCAGCTTTCTTCATATTTTGCACAGAGAAGAAGCGGGGACATTCTCACAAGCAAGAGGAAAAACTATTCAGGTGTTTTGGGTGAGATCATTGAAAACAGTATAACGTTCAAGAGCAACAATTTTTATTTGGTCAGAGATCATTTCGCAGAGTCATATCTCTGTGGCATGTTGGTTGATAGATGCCTTGGCCTGCTCAAATCCTGTTGGAATCAATACACTGCTGAGGAATACACAATGGCTTTCACCAAGAAACCTGGAATTTGTCTTGAAAAATCAAAGAGGCCAATAATCCAACAACCCAAGCCAATGACTAACATGCACTGTTCAGGTAGGGGCATTCAGAATAACAGAGTTGGAAGAGACCTTGGAGGTCTTCTAATCCGATGCCTCCTCAAAGGATTAATTCAATTAATGGTTAATGGTTGATTTTATTAATTTTTACATTAATGGTTCCGTTAATTGAATTGAGTCAGGACACAACAAGCAACCAAATACAGATTCCTTAAGCCCGATTCTCATTGTTCTTATACACACGTATTTGGAAGCCATTGGACAACTGTGACATGATTTTGGGTCCCAAAAGTATCTTATAGTACTAGGTAGAGAATTAAATCCTATCATGCCAAAAAAAATCTTAATATGTCAGCTTTACCTCTTCTGAACTTCAAAGAAATGGTTTTCCAGTCTCTTCTTAAAAACCTCCAGTGATGGAGTGCCCACAGATTAATTGCTCTTTTAGCACATGGTTAGAGAACCGGTTGTTACACCAGGAGAATCCCACCCCTGCTTAGGGTCATCCCCATTTGCAACCTTCCATGCCAGCCTCTGGCAAGTAAAGTCAAAACCATCAGGAGGTCACAAATGGTGATAGCCACATGGACTTGTGCTTAACAAAGGGGAGAGATTTGCTTAATGATGGCAAAAGGTATTGCTAAGCGGTAGGATCATGAGTTGCTTAGCAATGGAAATGCTAGACCCAATTTCCATTGTTTACCGAGGTGTGTGCCTGCAATCAAAATCAAAATTCAGGAATATAAAATGAAGTGTTAGTAACTAATACTGCTTTTTCAAAAATAAATGATGTCAGGCAGATTAGTCTGTAATTTCCTGGATCCATTTTTCCTCCTTTTTGAAGGCTCTGCTTTTGATAGATTGGGTTATTTTTTTTCCTTTTGTGTAAAGACAGATGCAAAGAATGAATTAAACAGTTTCATTTTTTTCCTTACTGATATCAGTTCCTTGCCATCTTATCCCATTAGTGGACTGATCTTTTCATTGACCCTTTTGTTTTGTTTTTCTATGTTGAAAGAAACATTTTATTCCTTGGTTTTCCTGACTTCATCTTTGCAGATTTGGGCTATTTGCTGATATTCTGCTTTAGATAAGTGTTGCTCTTTCCACCTTTTCCTTCCTTTGAATCAGTTACTATGTTTCCATTGGCATCCTTTAGCAATAGTACCAATCTGAGGTTGGAACTTCCTTCTGAATTCAGAGATATTTTGAAAGACTTTCCTTGGTTTTCCTTTTTCATTCTTATTGTAATACTGTTTCTTGCCTTTTGTAATTTCTACAGACTGAAAAATAGTCTGATCTCCCTACCTTCACAGGCTGGCTCAGGAAATTTGACATACCTTCTCTGATCTTTGCCTGTCCTGCCTCGAACTAATCTGGAGAGCCCACCTCGGTCTTGGGGCAGGGAGGGTTCAGCTACCTCTGTGGATCGTCCTTCTACACAGCCTGGTAGCTCTAATAGCCCATTAAAGGTTTTATGCTCTTCTCTGCCCGAGCATTGAGGTGCAGGGGAAACATATTATCTTCCCAGGCCCTGCTTAAAACCAAGATTCAGCTCTTTGGTGACAGTTTGAGATAATTGTTTCAAAGGAGCTGGAGGTAGGCAATAGTTTAAAATAACTTTAGAATCAATAGCTATTTTAATTTGAACCATACAGCTCGTATGCTGAGAAATATCCTAGCAGGGTGACTGAATAATATGGCTTCAATTATATTTCTGTACAATATCTATCTTATTTTGTGTCATGGTGCTGCCAAGCTAATTCAGTTTTCTGCTGCCAATGCCAGTGTTTGGTCCTTTTCACTTGCAATCTATAATATTATGAAAAAGCCTAAAACTTGCTGCATGCTGTAGACAGTTAGCACCCACCCGCTTCCTAGAAGAATGAAATATTCTAGGAAACATTAAAAAGGCAGAATATTCCCCCTAAAAGAGAAATAGAAATCTTAAGGGACACAGAAACTCAGCCCCAGCAGATATTTTGGTGCCAGCTTATCTACATGACAAAAGATTACCCATCTTATCTACAACCCAAAAGACCTTCAGCTCCAGGGTGATAGGATTAGCCCTCACTCAAAATCCAAATCAGGACAAAGCCATTAAGCCATAAAAGGAATAACCCAATTGCTTATTACATCACTCGGCAAGATTCAACCAAGCCTGGGACTCAAGACAACCTACAAAGTTACCCCTGCATGGCCCTATGGGAGTCTGACAACCAATCAGGATACATTTCTTGCCACAGGCACAGAAAGCAAATTCAAAGCCCAATAGAGGATATAAATCTCACTCCCTCTTTCACCATATGCTCAATTTTGCCCAGGACCTCAATGTGGTCCTGTTCTACCATTAAACCATCCTTCCAAGCAGTCTCCATATTTCCAGTGTCTTTCTTCCCACTTGGCACTGAACCCAGATGGACATTTCTTCCAACAGTGCGACTGGCATCTCTTTCTAAACAATGAAGGAGGATGGGTCTTGCCTTCCCTTAGGTCTTCCCTTAGGCAAGACCCTGCAAAACCAGCCTGAAACCAACACGGGAGGCTCCAAGGAGAAAGGCAGAAGGGCCCACACAGTAAGACTTAGAGGGGAAGGGTCTTGCAAGCAAACCTGCTCTCTCCTTCACTCTCCCCCTCCCCTTCCCTACCATGGTACAAAGCCCATGGTAGGGGCAGAGAGAAGCAGGGAAATGGTCTCATTCACAAGTTATCTCTTTTCTTGATTTGGAAGCTGGTCAATACATGGGAACTGAATCTTCATGCTTCATTCCCCACCACCACCCTTTATTTAAATCCCATAAGCATCTTCAACTTGACATAATTTTCTCTTTGTCAATGCTGGTTTCATCAAGAAAATCACAAATTCAACCAAGTAACCAAGAGGAAGGTACAAGCAGCAGTGGCCCATAAAATGTACAGTATACATGCAGGCACATGCCTTTGCACACAACACACAGGTCAAAATAAGAAACTAAATAAAGCCGTAACTGGGATTAAAGCTTTCATATCTCAATTGTGGCATTATTTTAAGATATAGAAGCTCTACAAGTGGAGGACAAATTGTTGGAAGCTTGCAATATTTGCCTCATTCAATTTTAATATGCTACTGAGAGCACATACATTTTATCTGTATGCCAGGGTGGGATTCTACCTGTTCGGGCCAGTTCAGGTGAACTGGTTGTTAATTGTACATTTGGTTAAGCAAACTTATAGTTCCAAAGACCAGCTGGCCCCTCCCACCCCACCTTGCACCTCCCAGAAGTCTCCTTGAGATTGTGACTCCCTTTAAGACAATGTTTAATCTCAAGAATACCAGTTATATTTCAACATCTCATGATCCCATGATCTCATGAGGATCCTTGGATACCAAAACAAAATCAGGGATAGATTAAATTAACAGAGTTGGAAAGGACTTTGTAGGTCATCTAGTCCAACCCCCATCCAAGCAGGAGACTCTACACCATTTCTGACAAATGGCAGTCCAATCTCTTCTTGAAAGCCTCCAGTGATAAAGCTCCCACAACTTCTAAAAGCAAGCTGTTACATTGGTTGATTGTTCTCACTGTCAGGAAATTTCTCATTATTTCTAGGTTGAATCTCTCCTTGATCAGTTTCCATCCATTTTCCTTGTCTGGCCTACAGATGCTTTAGGAAATAGCTTTATCCTCTCCTCTCTGTGGCAGCCCCTCAAATATTGGAAGACCGCTATCCTGTCTCCCCTGGTCCTTCTCTTCCCTAGACTAGCCAGGCCCAGTTCCTGTAGCTGTTCTTCATATGTTTTAGCCTCCAGTCCCTTAATCATCTTGGTTGCTCTTCTCTGCACTCTTTTGAGAGTCTCAACATCTTCTTTATACTGTGGTGACCAAAACTGGATGCAATACTCTAGGTGTGTACTTACTAAGGCTTTATAGAGTGGTATTAGTACCTCACTTGATCTTGCTTGTATCCCTCTGTTAATACAATTTAGGATTGCATTGGCTTTTATGGCTACCTCCACTCATGGTTGGCTCATATTTAATCGGTGGTTCACTAAGACTCCAAAATCCCTCTCACAGTTACTGCTCTTAAGCCTGGTTTTACCCAATCTATATGTGTCCTTTTGATTTTTCTTGCCTAAGTGTAAGACTTTACTTTTCTCTACACTGAATTTCATTTTGTTAGATAGGGCCCAGGGTTTCTGCCTGTCAGGAATTGATGAGTTCCCCTTCTCTTCCCTCATCTAAGTCATTTATGAAGATATTGAAGAGTACTGGGCCTAAGACAGAAACTTGTGGTACCCCACTACACTCCATGTAGATGTAGCACAATTAAGGACTACTTGTAGAATACAGTTTGTCAGCCAATTGCAAATCCATCTGGTGGTGATGCTATCTATCCCACTTTTTTCTCATTTGCCAAGAAGTAGGTTGTGGTCTACTTTGTCAAATGCCTTGCTGAAGTCTAAGTATATTATGTTCACTGTATTTTGCTGGTCTACTAATTTAGTCACTATGTTGAAAAATGGAAAAAGGCCTGGAGACTAAAACATATGAAGAATGGCTGCAGGTTTTGGGTCTGGCTAGTCTAAAGAAAAGAAGAATTAGGGGTAACATGATAGCAGTATTCCAGTGTTTGAGGGGCTGCTACAAAGAAGAGGGGGTCAAATTACTGTATTTTTCGGACTATTAGACACAGTTTCCCCTCCAAAAAAGTGGGTGGAAATGCCTGTGCATCTTATACAACAAAAACAGGCCCATTTTTGGCCTTCAAAAGCCTCCGTGTGTCCTGTTTTTGCTTCCCCGGCATTCAGAAGCATTCTGCAGGCCAAAAATGCATCCATATTTGGCCTCTGGAGGCCTCCATGGGTCCTGTTTTTTCCAGATGATCTGGGGAAGTAGTCCATTTGCACTGACTAGGAGTAACTCTCCAAAGTCACAAGCAGACATAATGTTTAAAAAGTAGATTCAGCTCTGGGAATGCTGCACAGCACGAGCACTGACTTTTCCATGAGAGAGCATTCAGAAGCACTCTGCAGGCCAACAACGCACCCATTTTTGGCCTCTGGAGGCCTCCACAGATCAGATCAGCATTGGGGAGGCCAAAAATGGGACCTGCAGAGGCCTCCGGAGGCCCAAAACGGGCCCATTTTTGGCCTGCAGAGTGCTTTTGAATGTGGGGGAGGGCAAAAATGGGAGGCAAAACCTTTTTTTTTTCTTGTTTTCCTCTTCTAAACCAAGGTGTGTCTTATAGGCCGGTGCATCTTATAGTCCAAAAAATATGGGTAGTCTCCAAAGCACAAAGGGCAGAACAAGAAATAATGGTTGGAAACTAATAAAAGGGAGAAGCAACCTGGAATTAAGGAAAAACTTCCTCGCAGTGAGGACAATTAACCAGTGGAACAGTTTGCCTCCAGAAATTATAGGCTGTGATGACCTGGGGCCTGGCACAAAGGCAACACAGTCAAATAAGCAAGAAGAGTCCCTTTAATACCTCCAACTTTGCCCCCAATGTCCAGGTTACCTTTGGCTGGAGAAAAAACTCTCCCAAGAACAATCTTTAAGTGAGGAAATTCAGTCTGAAAACAAAGTGCATACAAACTGTAAATAAAAATCCACACAAACCACATTGCAGCAATTAACCGGACAGGGCAGGATAAGGAATTGCAGACTTGAAAGGCCAACAAAACACACACAGTTGGGAAGATGCCAGGAACCCAGATAAACCTTGACAATAACAGATAACTCACAATTTGCTTCCAACAATGCTGTGCATAGCTTGCCTTTTTAAACACTGTGTTCCCAGCTGCAGATAATGAAGGGAATCAGGGCCCTTTCCTTCCCCATAAGCCAAGCAACTCACATTGCTCCCTTCTCCATTCCTCCCTGCGTGCCCTAGGATGAAGGGGGGGGGGTTCTTCCTCTGAATTCCCTCTGCCTTGCTCTACCTCTCCCTTGCTCTGCCCAGCTGGACTTTGCCCTTCCCCAGTTTCTTCCACAGCCAATGGAGCCACACTTCCACTCCCTGTCAGCTACTCAGCCTTCCCCTCAGAATCAGATTCCCACAGGGGCATGACATAGGCACTCCGTCACTGGAGGCTTTTAAGAAGAGGCTGGACAGTCACTTATCTGAGATGATATAGGTTCTTCTGTTTGAGCAGGTGGATGGACTAGAAGACCTCCAAGGTCCCTTCCAGCTCTCTTCTATTCTATTCTATGCAGAGGTGGGATTCAGCAGGTTCTGACCAGTTCTGGAGAACCGGTAGTGGAAATTTTAAGTAGTTTGGAGAACCAGCAAATCCCACCTCTGACTGGCCCCACCAACCCCATCTATTCTCTGCCTCCCAAGTCCCAGCTGATTGTCTGGGTCTCCTTTTGTTGCCCTGCACAGGAGAACAGAGCTGGAAAGCAGGTTAGAGGGGTGGGGAGGGAGTGGAGATTTTGCAGTAACCTTCCCCTGCCATGCCCACCAAGCCACGACCACAGAATTGGTAGTAAAAAAAAAAAATTGAAACCCACCACTGATTCTATTCCCTTGTCTAGATCATTTATGAAGAGGTTGAAGAGCACTGGGCCTGTGACACAACCGTATTGCCCATTGCATGTTTCCCTCCATTCAGATGGAGTTCTATGGAGGACTACATGC
The DNA here is from genome assembly GCF_900518735.1 of Pseudonaja textilis. The sequence continues at coordinate 15,252,430 of NW_020769327.1, forward strand.
TGAGCCAATTATAGATGCAGTAATGAAAGCCACAAGATCTTATGAAAGCCATGTCTGCACTATGAAAACCCCATTCATTCCGCATCCTCAGAGAGCAGGAATAATAGAATAACAGAACAGAGCTGGAAGGGGCCTTGGAGGTCTTCTAGTCCAACCCTTGCTCAAGCAGGAGACCCTATAGCATTTCAGACAAATGACTACTCAGTCTCTTTTGCATCCTGTCATGGTGTCAGACCTTCAGGGCCCCTATCTTCCCCTATTTTCTCCATCCTGACACCCAGGCTGCCTGGGATTTGGGGAATTAGTCCAATACATCCAGATGACCACAGATCTGAGGAGGTCCATTTGTACTGACTAGGAGTAACGCTCCAAAGTCACAAGCAGACATAATGTTTAAAAAAATAGATTCAGTTCTGGGAATGCTGCATAGCACAATTACTGACTTTTCCAGGAGAAAGCAATTTCCCCATAGTAATAAAATTTATTAAAGAAAATGGTCACAAATTTAATGTCATGCTATAAATCAATGAGGCAAATTCTGCAGCCAGAATTGGAATGTCTGTTATACCTTATTTTTAAATCTCTCCCTCCCTCCCTCATTCTGCTGAAAAAATGTTGTAGAAAAGATCTGATGCAGTTCCTCTGTGTGGGATTTTTGTATGCACAGATATGGAAAGATCTTCAGATTCCCAGAAGGATGAATGTGTTTTGACCAAAGGTTCCTGAGACACCAACAAACACACGTTAAATCCGAAACCCTTTTATTCTAGTTCAACGGCTGTGAATTATCTTCATTCACAGCCCGTAATGAGTCTCAGCCAGTAATAAATAGTAAGAACGCGCCTTTATCTTTCTTAAAGTGCTGCCAATGACTAAAGTACCATTTAGTCTTTCAAAACCAAACGGAGCACAAATTCACCACGGAGCTTTCAGGTTCCAAACTGACCAGAGTGAACAAAGTTGCTTCCTGCAAAGGTTTTTGTCCCTTTGCACTTCCTTTATATCTTATGGGCGGGGCAATCATCTCCAAGCCTTATTCCCGAGTCGCCCCTTTTGTCTTAACTGCTCTTGCCTTCTGGCAGCTCTGCACACCCATGCACTGGGAAGAGGGTACCCTTGTTCCTCTGCCTCACTGCTGTCAGATTCTGGAAATCCGGAGTCAGCACATACCTCCCAGTCCTCCCCAGATTCTTGGACTTGCCCATATTCTTCCCCACTGTCCAATTCTGCTGCCATCTCCGCAGGCTGCCAGTGGATACAACAGAATGGATGGTGAAGGGTTGGCTGAGATGATGAAACTAACTACTTTGATTAAAGAAAAGACCTCAATTAGCTTTTTTTTTCCTACGTGGAAACTACTTTTGGACTTTTTGCTTGAAAATGGAAGAAAAGAAATGTTAGGATTTGACAATTAGAATTGTTTATGACTATAGAAAAACAGTATACTATTAATTTTAGAGCAAAAGAGTAACTTTTTAATATTTGTAACTATATCAAAGAAAGTGGGAAATTATTTTTTCCATTTTCTGTACTTTTTATTCCTTGCACTTTCTCACCACTTCTTTTCTTTTATTCTGTTTTATATTTTCTTTTTTGTAAAAATTCAATAAAATATATATTAAAAAGAAAAAGGAACTCCAGAAGAGAGCATAAAGTGATGCAGGCAGGGTCATTTTAAAAGCCACATGGTAGGAGAGTGAAGGAAAGGGTCTTTTTAAAATTATTATTTGCACATTGTGGTACGTAGTAAGCACAAGTCATTTAGACAGTTTTAAAGTAAGATCAGTGAAATAAAAAGTAAATAGCTGTGAAACGAAAACTATCCCAGTAGGAGAGGGAGCAGTCTTTATAGACATCCATAGCTGGAAACTGCTTGGCTTTATGTGGACATTTTAAACTGCTATGGAAATTTTTGTTGATTGTTTTGTAAAACTGCCACCAGTCTGTATTGATCTGGCAGTATACAAATAAAATAAATAAACAAACAAACCAAGATAATAACTGTTGGAAACAGAAATATTCTGTGTGAGAAACAAGATCTGAGAAACAGGCCTGATAACTATACTGTGAAATTAATTGATTTCCCGGATTTAATACATTAAGGAGTTAGGCAAAGCCAAACTCTCTCGGGGAATAGCACCCCGGGGAAGTGCCTGCTCAACCAAAGTAACTGGTAACTATGCCTGGGAAGAAAGCCAAGGAAAGGACCTTATACACTATAGTCTACGTAGTAAAAATATAAACTGTTCAAATTGCCAGTGCAAGACTATCTTTTTTTCTCTTTCTCTTAAAAGCAACAAATTTTGAAAGTGCATTTAAATTAACTAGGAGGGGGCCAGAAATCCCATTCATCAAGGGAAAACAAAACAAAAAGTTTCCTGTTGCCTCCCAGTAAATTGTTCTGTTTATCTCTGCTGAAGAAGGGGCCAGAGATCCCCCCTTCAACATCTTTGCATCTTTACTATCTCAAAAACTCAATCTACAAAACAAGAAAAAGAGTGTAAACCCTTGCTCATTGATTGTTTTCAAACAGCCCAGGAAAAGAGACCTCCTGCCGGTTTATCAAGGGTTATAAACCTATCAGCAACAACTAAGCAAAACAAAGCAAAGCAATAACCCTTTACTTACCAACTCTCAGTACTACTTTATACTACTTCATTACTTTCATTATCTCAAAAAATCAATTCTTTAAAATAATTATTTTTTATCAAATGATCAATTGATTTATTGTTTTTATTGCTTAGTATGATTGAGTGTTTAGTGCATATAGTGTAATTACTGAATATCTGATTAGTAAAATCAGTGATTTAGTGAATTTAATTGACCAGTGTGTTTAGTAATTACTGTAATAAATTAGGCTGTTTGTTGCTTAGCAAAATTATTTGAATAGAGCGATTTGAATAATCAATTGATTGATTTTTAGTAATAAGCAACCTTATTTTTGATTTTCTTTAACATATCAATTAACATTTATTAATTACCAACATTCATTAACTGTCTACCTATCACATTAACTAGCTATTATAATTGATTACTGTACTATTGCCATTGACCATGCCAGCCAAAAACTCCAACTCTCTACCAATGACCTCCCAGACTCCTGCACATGTTTCAAATGTCTTGTAACCATCAATGAAAGCGAAATTTACATCAAATGCCGCCTATGTGATAATTTAGCCCCCCCACACACCTGTTTAAATGCAAACAAAAGCCTAGCTGATATGGTTAAAAATCCAGATGCATTCTTTTATCTATGTCCATCATGTTCTCCGAAGCTAAACAAATTGAGTACCTTACCTGACAGAGTTGAAAGCATAGAATCACTCATTCACTCAATACAAGAACGCTTAGCAACATGTTTTGAAACAACTATACAAGCAAGTCTAATTTCTCTTGAAAAAAAATACAGCACAGCTCAAAATCAATTCCCACAACAACCACAACCACTACCTCAACTACAATCACAACTACAATCAAAGCAACTACCAAACCACAGCCACAAACAATTACTATCCCTTCAAATAATTCCACAAATAATATCTCCTTACTCATCAGAGACATCATGGATTGTGAACAGAAACGTCCAAATGCCAACTTATTTGGTCTCAAAGACACCAACGAATCAGATGACATCACCAAAGTTCATGATATCATAAGCAACTCAAATACAACAAATATCTCTCCTGAAGATATCATTGAAATAACCAGAGATGGCTATGGGTACAAATACAATGACGGCTCTGTGGCCCCAAGATTTTGTAGAGTTGTATGCAAAAATGAGTCCAGCAAACGTATATTCATTCATACAATAAATGCCATTGCAAAAACTAATCCCAACCACAAAAAACTTCTCTCAAGACCAGACTTATCCATACTGCAAAGAATTCGCTCCCGTGAACTCTGCACAGAACTCAGAAACTGTCTAGACAATGGAGAAAAGGATCTATACATTGACTACAGAGCTGATTGCATCAAAAGAAAGTCACACAACCCATAACTCCGCATCCAACCCCACCCAATCCAATTCAACATCACTCAAAACTAGGCATGCATGCCTCTAACTACCTCTATTCCAACCACAACTAGCCTTAAATGCAAGCTACTCAATGCAAGAAGCCTTGTAAATAAAATACCTGAAATTCTCCTTTTACTAAATATGGCTAAATTCGACATTATATTTGTCTGTGAAACATAGCTCAACGCATCTCTCCCTGACTCCATTACCACAGTAAGAGACTATCATGTTTACCAATCAGATCATGAAATCCGTAGAGGAGGTGGTGTTGCTATCTTCTATAAAAAATCCCTACATCTAAAAAACATCCAAGTTACCCAGGAGCTTGCTATTCCTGAGACCATCATCTGTGAACTGTCCTTAAATATCATATTTTGGTTCTTACTATGTTACAGAGCCTCTGATTATGACATTGAACATGCAAACAAGCTAAATATACTACTAACATGGGCAGCATCCTGCCCACATGCTTTTATCTTTCTTGGTGACTTCAATCTACCTCATATTAACTGGACCTTTAACGAATGTACAACTGAACCCACACATGCAACCTTCTACAATGCAGTAACAAATCTGGGACTAGAACAACTGGCAACCAACAACACTAGACTTAACAACTGCCTCGATCTCATCTTCTGCAATAGTTTGAATTCAATTTACGGAATACAAATTAAAGAACCCTTTTCCAACAGTGACCACAACATGATTGACTTTTGTCTCAATATACGTCCACACAAAAATAATCACAATGACGGAATCCCCAAAGGCAACTATGATCTTATAAACAACGATCTCTCATCCCTTGATTGGCAATTTCTGTTCTTTGGATGCAATACTGTAGAAGGCCATTACAACATAATTTACTTGAAGTTAAAAGAGTATTCAAACTATATGTACCACTAAAAACTCCCAAAACCAGAAAAAACAAATTACCCAAAACAATAAGGAAGCTTCAACCCAAAAAGAAATCACTTTGGCGGAAAAACAAATCTGGTCACATTGCCAACTTCAAAAGCTGATACAAAAATTTATGCCACCAGATAAAAACTGAATGCACCAATTATCACATTAGACAAGAAGAAAAACTTCTATGCACCAATTCCACCTGTGCTTTCTACAATTTTGTAAACAACAAACTAAAAGACTTAAGGTCCATCCCACCCCTGATAGGACCTAATGGTAAAGACTGCAATGACGACACTATTAAAGCCAACCTCTTTAACACATTCTTTGACTCAATATTTGTAAACAGCAATGGATCATGCCCAGTATTTCCTAGCCGAACCACAGAAAACTACAATGATCTAATACATATCAATTTTACAGAAGACAATGTTGAAAAAGCACTACGCAATCTAAAACTATCTCTATCTATTGGACTGGACAGAATATGTGCCTACTACTTAAAAAAGCTATCCACTGCCATAGCAGAACCTCTAAGCATAATCTTTGAAAAATCTTTCAGGACCAACTCCTTGCCAAAACTATGGTCACAAGCCACGGTCATCCCCATCTTCAAAAAGGGAGACCCCAGCCTAGTTGAATATTACAGACCAATCTCTTTATGCTGCATCACCTGGAAGTCATGGAATCAATTATTAACCAATCCATCATCCTCCACTTAGAAACAAACAACCTACTGTCTAATAAACAATTTGGTTTCAGAAAAAATCTATCCTGTGATCTGCAACTCTTACACTGCAAAAACATATGGACTACACAACTCAATCAGAGCAAAGCAATAGACACAATCTACATACACTTCTGTAAAGCTTTTGATTCAGTGGAACACGACAAACTACTCCTAAAACTAAAATCTTACGGTATCTCTGGACACCTGCATAACTGGATAGAAGCATTCCTGTCAAACAGACAAAAATTGGTCAAAATTGGGAGTGTCCTTTCAAATTCTGCACCTGTCAACAATGGTGTCCCCCAAGGCAGTGTTCTAGGACCAACTCTTTTCATACTCTACATAAATGACCTCTGTGATCATATTAAGAGCAACTGCATTCTCTTCGCTGATGATGTAAAGCTATTCAACACTACGGACAATACTGCTACCCTTCAAAAAGACCTTGACTATGTATCAGAATGATCAAACAAATGGCAACTTCAAATCTCAACAAATAAATGCTCTGTCCTACATATTGGCAAAAAAAATCAGAAAATAAAATACAGGCTGAATAGTCAAGACCTTGATGATGATCCAAACTCTGTCAGTTTGAGAGGCTGTCACAAAGAAAAGGGGGTCAACCTATTCTACAAAGTCCCTGACGGCAAGACAAGAAGTAAGAGATGGAAATTTATCAAAGAGAGATCCAACCTAGAACTAAGAAGACATTTCCTATCAGTGGAATGGCTTCTCTCCAGAAGTTGTAGGTCTTCAATCATTGGAGGCTTTCAATAAGAGATTGGATAGCCACTTGTGAGAAATGGGGGCAGGGGTCCCCAAACCCTGGGCCACGGTCCACTACTGGACCATGAGCCATTCAGAAACAGGCTGCATAAGTGTACACGTATCCCCACTTGTGCAAGCAGTGGGCAAGCCCATGTGCCCGCTCCATTTGCATGGATGCCATTTGCACACATGAAGCTCTGTATGCACACGTGCATGCATGCTCACACAGAACCATCCCCTCCCCAGCCCCACTGGTTCACAAAACTGGAAAGGTTGGGGGAATCTGGTATGGGGATCTCATGCTTGAACAAGGGATTGGATTAGAAGGTCTCTTTTATGGTTAGCAGTCATAAAACAGACAGGGATAGCCAAAGAGGGGACCGAGTAAACCTTGTGATCATGTGATCATGAGGAACGGGGAGAGCCAAGGGGGTACAGTCAGAAAAATACTAGACTAGGGTTGGGAGATACACCCTCATCCCTTGGCAACTTCCTGGAGGGTCTCTCTCCCCATTTCTGTCCTTCAGGGTTTGTTGCTGGGGGGAAACCCGGCAGCTGGCAGGGTGACCTGGATATTTTTAAGCACCTGGACAAAAAGAAGCCAATCAATCCATGAAGTGCTGAAGGGTCAGAGCCATTGGTTTTGGACCCCCTTGAATAATGAGACCCAGGAGGGGCCTTTTGTCAGAGTATATTCATGAACTAGAATAGAGCATATTAACAAGATCAGCCAGTGAGAGATGAATTGGGGGCTGAAACTTAAAGAGATAATCTGGGTGTGATTTATCTCTGTTCTGTGCTCAGCTCTAAAGTGAAAGAGAAACTAACTCTGTTCTGAGCCCTCTGAGCTGCTGCTTGTGTTTTTGCTTAGGTTACATTGAAAGAATCTACAAATGGTATTGTAAACTTTACTTCATGTTACTATGTTTATAAAGAAGTTAATGATCCTGCTGAATCAGTTATCTGTGTGTGTTTTCTGGACTCAAATTTTGCTGCAAACTCTAACACTTTTGCCTTCCCATCATTTGTAATGAGGGAGAAGAGGGGGCTGGAGTCAGATTTTGCCAGGCTCCTCTTTCTTTTGTTGGTCTATTTTTTGAAAAAGTGGTCAGGCTTTAGCCCGAAGCTCAGTGCCTCCGATATGGTCAAAGAATCTGGAGAGAGGCTCTCCCTAAGGAATGGGGCCACCACATTCAGCACCAAGCATGACCTTAAGATAAAGTCAGTCCTTGACTTAACGATCACAATTCAGTCCAACATTTCTGTAGCACAGTAAAATAGTTGTTGAGTTTTACCCCATTTTATGACCAGTTGTTAAGTAAATCACTGTAGTCATTGACTTAGGGACACGGTTGTTATGTGAATCTGGCTTGTCCATTGATTTTGCTTGTCAGAAGGTCACAAAAGGAGATCATATGACCCTGGGACACTGTGACCATCATAAATAAAGTTGCCAACTGTCTGAATTTTGATCGTGTGACCCTGGGGATGCCACAATCATGTGAAAAATGGTCATAAGTCACTTTTTTCAGAGCATTGTTAAATTTAAACAGTCACTAAATGAATTGTTAAGTTTGAGCAATGAGAGGCTGAACCAGAGCATGAGTGCAACAGTACTTTATTTTACAAATAAAGGGCTGACCGTGCTTGCCAAGCCTGGAACTGGCTCGCAGCAATCAGCAACCAGTTGGACCCCGCAGCCTGCTTTTATAGCTGGCTGCTGGGGAGAACCAACCAATGGGAATGGGGGAATATCGCCCACACAAAGTGAGTGGACCTGAGTGAGAACTGCTTGAGTCCTCAGGACATAACACCCCTTCCCCCCAGATGCGAACACGCATAGTCCTTGAGGTAGATGGGGGGTTTGTGTTGGCGCCCGGAGCGGCGCAACTCGGGAACATTGTCTGACTGTTCGGTATCAGTCTGTGATGGTTGAGCTGGCATAGTGTCGCCAACACTCTCTCTGGCCTGGGCATCCTCGGAAACCACCGGGTTGGTTTCTGGGGTCGAGCTCTCGTGGGTTGGATCCGGTTGGTCAACTCTCTGGGCGCTGTTGTCCGAGTTTGGGCTGACCGGAACGACCGCTGGCGCAGACTGGTCACTGGGTGCGGTGTGGCTGGGTGGCGGATGAGGCGGTTCCACTTCGACTGGAGACTCTGGATTCTTGTTTGCGAGGTTGCTGAGGCGCCTTCTGAGTTGGTCTATGTGTCTCCTCCAGACGCGACCATCCTCCAGCCTGACTCTATACGATCTCGGCCCGGTGACGGCGATGACCTCGCCCGGAATCCAAAGTGGGTCCCCAGCGAAATTCCTTGTGAATATCGGCTCCTGTAACATAAAATGTCTAACCCCCGAAGTGGAAGCGAGGGGAGAGTCAGGGCAGTATTGTGGGTGCAGTCTATCTAATACAGTCCTCAGGCGCCGGCCCATCAGAAGTTCCGCTGGGGACTTATTGGTGACTGCACAGGGGGTTGAGTGCTGGCTCATCAGGAACCGCGAGAGTTTGTGGTGCCAGTCATCTCTGCCAAACCTAGCGAGGGCCTCTTTGGTGGTCCTGACGGCCCTTTCAGCCAACCCATTACTCGCAGGGTGGAATGGGGCTGTTAAAATGTGGCGAATGCCTAGGTTGGCTGCAAAACGGCTGAATTCTACTGATGCGAACTGTGGGCCATTATCGGAGACCAAGGAGTCGGGTAGTCCATGTGTAACGAACAGGCGCGTTAACACGTTGGTGATTGCTAGTGTGGTGGTCGTGGATAGCTGTGCCACGTCTATCCATTTGGAATAAGCGTCCACGACCACTAGGAACATCTTTCCATGCACGGGGCCGGCCAGATCGATATGGATTCTAGACCAAGGGGCGCTGGCGCTCTCCCATCTGGTAGGGGTGGCGATGGGGGGAGCAGGACGGGATTCCTGGCAAATGCTGCAGGAACTTACCCAATTGACAATGTCCTCGTCTAGACCCGGCCACCACACGTAGCTGCGTGCCAACGCCTTCATTCTCACAATGCCGGGGTGTCCCTCGTGCAACGCCTCCAGGACTCGGGTACGCAGCGAGGTCGGAATGACCACTCGAGTGCCCCACAGTAGACAACCCTGCAAACTGGACAGCTCCTGCATGCGAGACTTAAAGGGTGCGAATTTGTTATCAACATTGCCTCCCAGCCACCCCCTCCTCACCCAGTCGAGCACCTGGGCGAGCGTTTGGTCTGCCTTGGTTTTGGCGGCGATGTCAAGGGCGGTGATGGGCAGGTCCAACTGGGTGATTTCAAAAATGGCATTGACAGGAGCTGGGTCTTCAGCCGGAGCGGGTAAGGGGCAGCGACTGAGCGCGTCAGCGTGGGATAGAGTTTTGCCCGGGCGGTGGATAAGTTTGTATGAGTAGGCCGCTAGGAAAAGTGTCCACCTTGTCATCCGAGGGGAGAGGACTTGAGGTGTCTGCTTGTCGCCGGCCAGTAGGCCCAGGAGGGGCTTATGGTCGGTGACCAGTTCGAAGAAGTGGCCAAAAAGGAATTCGTGAAACTTTTTCACGGCTGCAACAGCTGCTAGGGCTTCCTTGTCTATTTGGCTGTAATTTCGCTCCGTGGCTGAGAGCGTCCTGGAGAAAAAGGCGATGGGGGCCTCGGCGCCATTGGCGAGTCGGTGACTAAGGACCGCCCCAATTCCAAAAGGGGATGCGTCTGCTGCCAGTACTAAAGGAAGGTTGGGGTCGAATTGGATGAGCACTGCCTCTGACGTAAGTAGTGATTTGACGGCGTTAAACGCCTGGTCTTCTTTGTGCCCCCAGTGCCACGGTGACTTTTTGTCTAGTAATCTGTGTAGGGGTTCGGCTACTGAGGCTTTATGGGGCAAAAAGGATGCATAAAAGTTTAGGAGCCCCAAGAAAGCTTGTAGCTCCGTTTTGGAGGTCGGTGTGGGAGCTTCGTGGATCGCCCTGACCTTGGACTCCAGGGGGTGAATGCCAGAGGCGTCAATTTTATAACCCAGAAAGTCCACCTGTCTAGTGGCAATGGCGCATTTTTCTTTCTTTAACTTGAGGCCATGCTGTCTGAACCTCTCTAACACTGCTCGCACTCTCTGGAAGAGTTGGGGTCTGTCCCTGGCCGAGACCAAGATGTCGTCGAAGTAGGGTACTACACCAGGGAGGCCCTGTAAAATCCGCTCCATGAGGGATTGAAAAATACCCGGGGCAACACTTACGCCAAATTGGAGACGCTTGCATCGGAAGGCACCCCTGTGAGTGACGATGGTCTGAAGTTCCGCTGTTTGGTTATCAACAGGGAACTGTTGATATGCTTGAGACATGTCCAATTTAGCAAAAATACTGCCCGGTTCGAATGTGTGCAATAAGTGCTGAATGACGGGCACGGGGTAGGCGCTAACTTGTAAATATTTATTGATTGTTGTCTTGTAGTCCGAGCAAATTCTCAGGCTACCATCTTTTTTGAGGGGTGTGACAATGGGCGTCTCCCACTTGGCGAAATCTGTTGGCTCAATGACCCCTTGTTTTAGTAGTTTATCCAATTCAGCGTTTAGTTTTGGTCGAATAGCAAATGGAACTCTACGCGGTTTTAATCTGATTGGGACTGCCTGGGGGTCAACGGTGAACGAGATGGGGGTTCCATTATAACACCCCAGCTCCTCGCTGAACACATCTGCATAGTCAGCGAATAAGGAGTCAGTGTCTGAGGTTGAGACAGCATGGACTCCTGTTAACCCTAGGCCGAGGTGGGGAAACCAATCGAGCCCCAATAAGGTGGGTAGATTGCCGTTAACTACCACTAGAGGTAGGTGGCCTTTAAAAGTTCTAAAACTGACAAAAAACTTGCCTCTGCCGATCACGGGAATGGCCTCCCCTGGTAGTCCTTCAGACCGAACTGGCATCTCTGAAGCCGGGTAGTAGATAGGCTGGGGTGGAGTCTCTTGAGGGTGTTCCACGAGATTATTGAGAGCGCTGACCCTGTGTCCACCTCCATGTGGCACGGTTTACCTTCTAGGGAAACGGAGAGAGAAATTTTACTAACAGTGTGGCAAGTACGCCTGGCAAGGCGGTGCGTGCGACAGTTTAATACTTGCCTCTGTGGTCCCGAGTGCGAGGACGGGGGTCTGTGTGCAGCGCTTTGGGGGGCTTGGCAGACTCTCGCAATGTGCCCCCTCTTATGGCAGTTGTTGCAAACGGCTCCTTTAAACTTGCAGGTGGCCCTTTGATGTGATCCCCCACAGGCTAGGCACAGCGTGATGTGCTTGGGTGGACCGGTGTATTCTTGTTTGGCCCCTACCTGCGACCGTCTGTCATTGGTGAGGCGATGGACATCGTTCTCATCATTGTGGGCTTCCTCCGCTTCCACCTCTTCGGAATGGACTGGGAACGATGCTAGCTTGGCACTTGGGCCCTGAATTTCGGTGGCTGAGTTCGTTGCTAGCTCGGCTGCTAGGGCCTCCTCTACCGCTTGCGCAAGGTTGAGGTCTTTTTTGGCTAGCAGTCGCCTCTGTAGGTTGAGATCCTTGACCCCACAAACTAATTGATCGAGGAGCATGTCCTCCAGGTATGTTCCAAACCCGCAGTGTAGGGCTGCTGTTCTGAGGGCGGCCATATATTGATTGATGGTCTCCTTACTTGATTGCTTCCTCATACGGAACGTGAACCTCCTGGCGATTTGTGAAGGCCTGGGAGCGTAGTGGTTAGTGAGGATCTCAAGCAACTCGGACCACGGAACGTTTTTCAATTCTCTCGGCGCTACGAGTGCTGCGGCGGTATCGTAAACGGTGGCTCCGCAGTAGATTAGGAAATAGGATTTTTTCCGATGCTTTCCCGCATCCGCCAGGCCGACCGCATCGATGTAATGATTGAAACGGTTCTTATACGATTCCCACTTCTCTTCGTCTGGTTTAAACGCTGGGAATACTGGGTTGGAACTCATGGTGCTGGAACGGCTGGGCTACCTGCAGAAAAATCTCTCTGGGACTACGAGCGCTCGTGAGTTACTAGTGATATCAGCTCTGGAGAGGTTTTTTGCTAACCTCTCTTTCTCTCTCTGGGTTACCACGTTGGCTGCCAGCCGTTGGAGGTGTCTGGATTCGCGCCAAAAAAGTGGGCGTTAGTGACTCTCTACAGCGCTGTGCTGTGATTCCTACTGGTTCGAAATTCAAATGACACCCGTTTGAATTTCGCGCCAAATGCAGAGCGGCTGCGGCTCGCAGCGCTTCACTTTCCCCGTAGCGGGGCTAACAAGCGGCTACAGACGCTTCTAACTTTTTGACTCAGACCGCTTTCTCTGGCTGCGGATCTGCGTTTGCTCTTTTTGATCGCTCGTTTAGTTAGCTGACCGCTCTCTCTGGCTGCGGATCAGCGTTCCCCTTATCGCCAGCCGATCGCTCTCTCTGGGCTGCGGATCGGTGGCTAGTGACTCAGCGGTTGCAAGGTGCATCTGGTAGCCATCCCATCCTCGTCACCAGTGTTAAGTTTGAGCAATGAGAGGCTGAACCAGAGCATGAGTGCAACAGTACTTTATTTTACAAATAAAGGGCTGACCGTGCTTGCCAAGCCTGGAACTGGCTCGCAGCAATCAGCAACCAGTTGGACCCCGCAGCCTGCTTTTATAGCTGGCTGCTGGGGAGAACCAACCAATGGGAATGGGGGAATATCGCCCACACAAAGTGAGTGGACCTGAGTGAGAACTCCTTGAGTCCTCAGGACATAACATGAATGGTTGTAAGTCGAGGACAACCTAGGCACCAGAATCAAATGGGAATAAGAAGAATTGTTGGCCTAGAAATGAGATGTATCAATCACTCCAAAATTTGGTTGGAGAAGAATAAAGGAGATAAGTTCATTTAAGTTACTGCTGTTCATAGAAAAATTATTAAATTATTAAAAATGGGGATACTGGTTAGTGTTTTCAGAATCTATCTAAAAAGTGATAGATTTTTGTTTAATATAGCTGCCCGGAAAGAGAGAACTTGGGGGGGGGGGAGGCAAAGGAGGAAAGCAACCCTATGTCTTGACCTCCTGAGTGTAGCTGTGGGGACAGTCTTCCTAGGAGAGAAGTGATTTGAGGAAGACCTTAAAGAAGAGATACCTGTATGCTCTGGAGGTAGACAGGCAATGTCCAGCTCAAAGGGGCAGATGGAGAGAGGGTCTGGACCATTTAGAAACCCAGCTGTAAGGGTCTTTCCTCTGTGTGCTGGCATTGCAGGCATCCCTGCTAGAGCAGAGTGTGGGCAGATGACCCTCTCAGAAATGTCCTCGAACAGGGTTACTCAACCGTGGCAACTTTAAGATGTGAGGACTTCAACTCCCAGAACTCCCCAGACAGCTCTGGGAGTTGAAGTCCACACAATCTTAAAGCTGCCAAGGTTGAGAAGCACCGTCCTGGAAAATTCTTTCCAAGATCACCAATCACTGCAAAGATTAAGAGGAACACAGCTCTGGAAGTACTCATTTAGAAATATTCCCCATGTCCAAAATGAAGACAAGAAGCTGCACTGTCAGATGGATGAAGGCAGTGGCAGCCTCTTTGATGGATGACATGCTACAAGGGCTTCCGTATCTGAAGTTATTGCAAAAAAGAAAAACACAGGCTTTGGAGAATTATCCCATTTTACTCATCTCACAAAGCTGTTTCAAGTCTGCTGCATCGTCTTTATCACTCTGCATAGATTTTGTCAGCCTTGGGGACCTCCGCTTAGGAGGAAATTGAAGGTCAAATGCAGGGAGACAATATGGAGGAGGAATAGACTGAAGGGGTGGGGCAGGAGGCTCCGTTGGACCAACAGCCTGTGCCTTGAAGCCTGCTCTTTGGGATGGGGGCAGGGATGGGCTGCTAACAGTTCTTCCTGGTTCGGATGAACCGGTTGTTAATTTGTCCACATGTGGCCCATTTTGGATCCAAGGTAAGTGCAGGGCCCATGTGGAGGCTCAGGGAGGATGAAAAACGAGCCTCCCAGAAATTCCGGAAGAGCCTCCGGAGCTCAGGGAGATCGTTTTCACCCTCCCGGAGGCTCGAAAAAAGCCTCTGGAGTCCGGGGAGGGTGAAAATGGCCTCCCTGCCATGGTGCAGGAGGCCGACTAGGCCACGCCCACCATGGCCATGCTCACCCAGCAACCAGGCAGAGAACTATGTTGAGACTCCGGAAAGAGTCCAGATGTTATAACCTTAACAGAAGGGAGATTTGTTTACAGGAAACGGATGAAATACATAGGGAAAGCCTGGCTCCTAACTCCATTCCCCAGGAGGAGAACCTCAAAACAAGTGCTCTGCTGGGAAGAAAGACTGAAGGGATTCGCAGTCTCTTGGACAAAGAGCAGTCAGGGGAATTGGCAAAGGGGCACAGGAAGTAAGCCTTAAAATTCACTCTGCTGCTTGTTTGAGATAAGTAGGGCACCAGGTTCCAGGAATCAGTGGATCTGGACCTATGGCACATTGCAGGCACCCCTCCTTTTCCTCACAAAAATTCTGAGATATGAGTAAGCTCAGGTTATGTGGTTCTCTGAGACTGTTTGGTGCTGGGGTAAAGGTGCTTGTCTAAAAACCAGGAGAACCCGAGTTCTATTTCTGCCTTGGGCATGAAAGCCAGCTGGGTGATTTTGAGTCAATCCCTCTCTCTAGGCCCAACCCACCTTGCAGGGTTGTTGCCGTGGGGAAAATCGGAGGAGGGAGAATTAGACATGTTTGCTGCTTTTGCTCATAAGAATAATAAAGGTGGAATAAAAATCAAATAGATAACAGAAGAGAGAGAGAGAGAGAGACAGACAGACAGACAGAGAGAGAGTGTCCAAGGTCTACAGCCACATAATAGAGATTCCTATAACCTGCTGTTCATACAGGTGGGTGCGTGGGTGGGTGGGTGATGCATGACTATGTGGCTCTCATTTTCTCTCTCTCTCTTTGCTCAGTGCTGGCATCCAAGTTTACATTTCCTAGATGGGTTGCCAGCCTTTGCCCAGAGTCCAAGACCTCCCTGTCCCCATAAGAAGCTGATGCCCAGGACAAGAGGTCACGTATACAACATAGCAAAACAAACCAATTCTACATCAGCACAGCAGTGAAACAACATGTTTTCTCTCCTTATTTATTTAATTAAATGCTGAAAATATATTAATGGAGGCTGGATTGGAAAAGGAACATGCTTTTAAAACTGGAGGAAGATACATCTTCACTCTGATGGCTCCAGTTAAATGGCTGAAAATGCAAATAAATTGGCAGCTCTACTGAAGTGGCAGCTCTAATGTGAAGCTGCTTTTTAAAATCAACTGTCAAGAGCAGAGGAAACCGTAGGCAGGAAACACGCTGCAGACTCGCACTAGTAGAAGAGAAATGAAGATCTTGGTGGCAGAAGGAATGCTAGATGATTGTCCAGTGCCTTTCCTTTCATACCCTCGCCATCAGAACTGAGGAAGCTTCTTGGATGAGAAGCGAAATGTGGATCTTCCAGTTTTGGTCACCACACTATAAAAAAGATGTTGAGATTCTAGAAAAAGTGCAGAGAAGAGCAACCAGGATGTTGGGGGACTGGAAGCTAAAACATATGAAGAATGGTTATAGAAACTGGGCCTGGCTAGTCTAGTGAAGAGAAGGACCATGATAGTAGTGTTCCAATATTTGAGGGGCTGCCACAGAGAGGAAGGGGTCAAGCTATTTTCCAAGGCACTCGAAGGCCAGACAAGGAATAATGGATGAACAAGGAGAGATTCACCCTGGAAATAAGGAGAAACTTTCCAACAGTGAGAACAATCAACCAATGGAACAGAAGTTGTCCTTGGAAGTTGTGGGAGCGCCATCACTTAAGACTTTCAATAAGAGATTGGATTCCCATCTGTCGAAATGGTGTAGGATCTCCTGCTTGTGCAGGGGGTTGGACTAGATGACCTATAAGGTCCCTCCCAACTCTGATTCTGTTATCTTCCTCAAAAATCCAGTTGCTTTTTGAAGGAGGGGAGGGGAAGCACCTTTGGTACAATTATCTCCAACAAATTTCCTGGAAAATTTGCAGCTTACCTCCTCCATACACAAATGCATGGCAATCGGGGTGAAATTCAACTACCTCGGCCCACCTCGGGAGGGGGAGTAGGGACAATCTGAATCAGTAAAAAAATTGCCCCTGGTTGCTATTACTATTATACCGAGTATACCAAGCCACGCCCACACAGCCGGGAAAAATTTTGAATGTCACCCCTGATTGCCAATCCCTCTCAGACTTGGTCCCTGGATGTTCCTCCCCCACCAGGCAGACACCTGTCTTTCACTGCTACTTCTAATGGGCCATCTGTAGATCAGGTCAGGGAGTTTGAGGTTCCTTCCCAGATCTTGGAATATGGCTTTCCATTCAGGCAGGGAAGGATGCCAGCTCCATTGCTGCCAGTTTATCTGTAATTCTAATATAAATGCAAGAATATTCCACTCAGGCCTTGCAAATGACTGACAGGCAAGCTTTAGCTGAAATGCACTTTGTTTCAATAATCTGTCTTGAAAGGAAAACAATTGTAGCTGTCACATCACCTGTGATAACCTTCACTGGCAGGAGTGTTCCTTTTTTGTCAGGGTGATAAAGCTGGTGTTGATATGTAATATACTGAGCCCATCAAAAGCTGTGCAGATTGTCTCTCCATTTGTTAATTAATTTTATCCGCCTCGTCATCTTTTCGCTCAAGCCCAGGCAATCCTAAGCCGCCCAGAATTGATTCTTTTTTTCTTGGGAGAGAAGGGGTGCAAAGGTGGATTTGTGCTCAGCTAGCAGCGGATTTGGCTCTGGCTGTATAAACTATTGAGCAAGGTTGAAAGAGACATTTCGGTCAATGGGTTCCCCTCTCCTGCCTGACTCCCCTCAGTTTCCTTCCACTGTGACCAGATTCCTGGAGATTATTTGGGTCACAGAATCCAGGTAGAAACAAGGTAGGAAATATGGAAAGGCATGATGAACGGAAGGTGTTTGGGGAGATTAATTCCAGTTTTCCTTTTGTAGCCTGCCTTTAATTTGTTTGGCCCACTGCATTCCCTGTTTTTCCTTAGTAAGTCAGTGTCAGGACTGAGTCACGCTTTCACCTACATTTCTTCTTCACTCACAGCTTGACAATAACAGGGAGGGTTAGGGTTGGAATGCAAGGGGAGGAAGAATGCTATCCGAGCATCCTTCCACACCATGGGACATTGCTGGCATCCCAAGGACACATTGAGCAGATATCCCTGGCATGACTAGCTGTTTCTCATTGATGGACATACAGATACAGATAATCAGAGTTGGAAGGGACCCTGTAGATCATCTAGTCCAATCCCCTGCCCAAGCGGGAGACCCTACACCATTTCTGACAAATGGCAGTCCAAACTCTTCTTGAAAGTCTCACATTTTGGACTGCAGGCGGCTCATAGAGAAAGGGGGAAATAACTATGCTTGTTTTTGCACTAGAAAAGAGAGCTGGTTTGCTTCTTCTGTGTTAACGTGGTTTATTCAGTAAAGTTTATGCTCTTGGGAAAAATCACGTCCCAGGAGTTTCTTCTTTTCGTATTTGCCAACTGGACAGCTGACATTAAACCAGCTCGCAATGTAGCAGCCTATCTGGACTCCACCAGGAAGTTAGCAGCTTCAAGATGTCAGCAACCAACAAAGAGATGGATGTGGGGGACTAGAGGAAACTCCCTCACGAGAGGCCCCAGCAATGACTCAAGCCAGGAGCCAAGATGCAAACCTGCATGCACCCCAAACAGAGGGCTGAGAAGCCAGAGCAACCATCCATGCTCACAAGGGAAAGAGCAATGGAGGGACCCTATCCAGGCCCCAAGGGCCAGTGAGTGAGCTGCATGGGGAAGGCGGCAGAAGCGGAGGACCCACTGATCCCCCCTGGAGTCACGGTGACCTGGGCAAGCAAGTGGAAGGCCAGGTGAGTGGCCAAGGAGGATGACCTAATCAAGGGGAAGTTTCTCATCACAGCGTAGAGTCCATAAATGGGATGGAAGTCCGAGGAGCCACCTCGCCAGGAGCAGCAACCCCTGGAGCCTGGACGGGTTCCCTGCTGACCACCCCAACAGCAGCTCCCATCCCTGCTGCCTCCCCGCCAGTGGGGCAAGGGCCAGCACCTGCAGCCCCAGTGGCATCTGGGGTCCCCATTCAGGCACCTCTTCGGTAGCAGTGGAGTTGCCACCTGGCTGCGTCCTGGTGTAAGAAGACTGACCACTGCTTCTCCTAGCAATCCAGTTCGATGGCCGACCTGACAACCTGGACTATTTCCTGACCCATGTCTGGAATTATATGGAGCGCCTTGGAGCGATGTACCTGGGACCACGGTGTCTGGGTCAATGCTGTTACATCCAATCTCAAGGGGGCTGCCAGGGGGCGGCTGGTGTCTCCCCATGCTGAAGGGGCTCCAGAACTTCAAAACCTGGACACTTTCATGCAGGTGCTGAGAGACAGGTTCAAGGACCCCATGGCAGCCCAGCAGCAGAGAACCTCATCCATTCCCTGCAGCAGGGCAGGGAGACTATTGGCAGAATGCATCCAGGATTTTCATAGGCTGGTGGCTCACCTGAGAGATTGGCCCAAGCATATGCTGGTCTACCAATTCTGAGAGGGGTTGAACAAGGAGAGCTGTATCACAACTTTTTACCCTGGAGGGTGCCCCGTGATCTTTGAACGTGGTACCAGCAGGCCACTGTCAAGAATGATTCGCTCTTTCACCTAGTTGCTTCTTTGTTCTCAGCTTGGCAACAATTGGGAGGGGGGTTGAAATGTCTAGGGAGGGGGTGGAATACCAAGGTTCCCTCTGCAGATTGGGAGACCCTGCTGCCATCCTAAGGTCTTACAATGCAGGTGCTTGAATGATCCAGACTGTTCCCATAACAAAAGAGGTGGGTTTAACTGGACAATGCAATGAACTGAGTGGTATAGCCAAAGGGTCATCTAGAGCAGAGGTCACCAACCAGTGGTCCATGGACCACTGGTGGTCTGCGAGAAAATTTTGGTGATCTGCAGTGCACCCAGGTGGAGGATTCCAAGCAATACCAATAAACTTAAGAGAAAAAATATTTTGATGAGTTGAATAAAATAGTGTCGAAATTTATTTGGCAAGTGAAAAAAACCGAGAATAAAAGTGAAATTACTGCAAGAACCAAAAGGGAATGGAGGCTTTGGACTACCAGACTGGAAATTGCACCACCAAGCAGCTGCACTTACATGGATGCAAGAGTGCCTTAAGGCATAGAAGACCATTGGTATTGGAGGGTCATGGCCGCCTACTAGGGTGGCATGTATTTCTTTGGTACAGGAGAAATACAGCACATCAATACTTCCAAAAACATTGTGTAAGAAATGCATTGTTATCAGTGGGGGATAAAATTAAGCAACAAAACTACATGAAAATACCAGTCTGGCTCTCCACTTCTAGAAGCATTGATACATCCAAATGCTGCAAATATGGAAAAATTGTTTCTTATAAAAATATATTAAATGAGAATGGTGAACTGAAAACTAGACTAAAATTAGAAAACCAAGAACTGAAGTGGTGGACGTATCTGCAAATACAATCGCATTATGTGAAAGATGTGAAAATGTGGTTTTTATAGAGAACCAACAACATTAGATAAGTTATTAATGGGGACAGATGACAAATTGATAAAGAAGTTATACAATTACCTATTAAATTATAAAGTAGAAGAAGAACGAGTTAAAGAGATGATAATAGTATGGGCCAAAAATGTTGGCCATAGTATAGATTTGGATAAATGGCAAAAGCTTTGGGAGAGAAATTGGAAACTGACAATGGCCACATCTTATAAGGAAAACCTCTATAAAATGTTCTATAGGAAGCATCCTCCCCCGGCAAAATTAGCTAAAATGTTTAAAAATATGTCCCCAATCTGTTGGAAATGTAAATAATCACCCAGAACATATTAGTACATGTGGTAGACCTATATAAAGGCAAGGAAATTTGGACTCAAATACATATGTGGTGCAATGACAAAGTCACAAAAATAACAAAGTCACAAAAATAGAATAAATTCCCTTTAATGCCTCCAACTTGGCCCCAATGTCCAATTATCCTCGGCTGGATATCAAACTCTTAAAGAAAACAATCTACGGAGGGAGTAAATGCAGTCCAAACCCAAAGTAAAGATAATTAGAAATTTTAAAAAAACCAACACAAACCACACTGAAGTAATTAATACAGCAGGCCAGGATGATAAATTGCAGACTTCTACCAGATAACACAGCAACCACAACTGGGAGGAAGCCAAAACACAGATAAGCTTTGACAAGAATAATGCACGCTTTACTTCCAGCAACTTTGCTATGCACAGTTTGTCCTTTTAAACAGTCCTCCCAGCTGCAGCCCATGAAGGATATCAGGGCCCTTTCCTCCCCCACAGACCATGCCACTCACATTTCTCCTTTATGTGCTCCTCCCTGCATGCCCCAGGATGAAGAGGGGATGGGCCTGGGTCTTCCTCTGAATGCCCATCTGGCCTGTGCCCTTCCCCAGTTTCCTCCACAATCACCAGAGCCACACTCCCACTCCCTGTCAGCTGTTCCAGCTCTTCCTCAGAGTCAGACTACAACAGGGGCATGACACGTGGCTAGAAAAAATGACCAAACAACACAGATTTTAAACCAGATTTTTTTTTTTTACTAGCTATCTCATCAGAGGGTTATGACAAAGGGACAATATATTTAATATTACATGTTTTGACCGCAGCAAGAATTGTCTGCGTGCAGCAGTGGAAGAATGAAAACACCCCATCAGAGGATGAGACAATAAGGAAGATACTAGACTGTGTGAAAATGGACAGTCTAACGCTAAAAATAAAAGATAAAGGAGATACAAAATACTAATTAACATGGAATAGGTTTTGTTGATGGTTAGAAACATGAGATAGAAGTTGGAAGGTGAAAGAATCAGGTGAGGGGGACTTGGAAAGAGACACTATTTATATTATTGACAGAGGAATGTAAGTATTAGAATGATAGATGAGTTGACATATTAGAATATGATGGTCAGAAACTATTGTACAACACTAGCACTGTTTAAAATAGTATATATGTTATTCTGTGTTTATTTCTGTTTTATGGCAATTGGAATGCCATGGCCAATTGCTCTGTATTCAATATATATGTAAACAATAAAAAATATATTCAAAAAGAAAGAAAAGACAAGAGAACGATTAGCAACAGGAGGCTATTCTTTTCAATATCAAGAGCTATGACAAGAGAAGTTTAATATAACCAAAAAGACAATTGGAATTGAGAAGAGGAAAACTGAATTTGAAATACAGTAGAGTTATGTACAAATGAAAATCATACACTGCTCAAAAAAATAAAGGGAACACAAAAATAAGACATCCTAGATCTGAATGAATGAAATATTCTTATTACATACTTTGTTCATTACATAGTTGAATGTGCTGACAACAAAATCGCAAAAAAATGATCAATGGAAATCAAATTTAGCAACCATGGAGGTCTGGATTTGGAGTTACACTCAAAATTAAAGTGGAAAAGAACACTACAGGCTGATCCAACTTTGATATAATGTCCTTCAAACAAGTCAGAATGAGGCTCAGTAGTGTGTGTGGCCTCCACATGCCTGTATGACCTCCCTACAATGCCTGGGCATGCTCCTGATGAAGTGGCAGATGGTCCCCTGAGGGATCTCCTCCCACACCTGGACTAAAGCATCCCCCAACTCCTAGACAGTCTGTGGTGCAATGTGGTGTTGGTGGATGGAGTAAGACATGTTGTCCCAGATGTGCTCAATTGGATTCAGGTCTGGGGAAAGGGTGGGCCAGTCCATAGCATCAGTGCCTTCGTCTTGCAGGAACTGCTAACACACTCCAGCCACATGAGGTCTAGCATTGTCGTGCATTAGGAGGAACCCAGGGCCAACCACACCAGCATATGGTCTCACAAGGGGTCTGAGGATCTCATCTCGGTACCTAATGGCAGTCAGGCTATGTCTGGTGAGCACATGGAAGGCTGTGTGGCCCACTAAAGAAGTGCCACCCCACACCATTACTGACCCACTGCCAAACCGGTCATGCTGGAGGATGTTGCAGGCAGCAGAACGTTCTCCACAGCATCTCCAGACCCTGTCACATCTGTCACATGTGCTCAGTGTGAACCTGCTTTCATCTGTGAAGAGCACAGGGCACCAGTGGCAAATTTGCCAATCTTGGTGTTCTCTGGCAAATGCCAAATGTCCTGCACAGTGTTGGGCTGTAAGCACAACCCCCACCTGTGGATGTCGGGCCCTCATACCACCCTCATGGAGTCTGTTTGCGACCGTTTGAGATGCACATTTGTGGCCTGCTGGAGGTCATTTTGCAGAGCTCTGGCAGTGCTCCTCCTGTCCCTCCTTGCACAAAGGTGGAGGTAGCGGTCCTTGCACAAAGGCAGAGGTAGTGGTTCTGAAGTTGGGTTGTTGCCCTCCTACGGCCTCCTCCATGTCTCCTGATGTACTGGCCTGTCTCCTGGTAGCGCCTCCATGCTCTGGACACTACGCTGACAGACACAGCAAACCTTCTTGCCACAGCTCGCATTGATGTGCCCTCCTGGATGAGCTGCACTACCTGAGCCACTTGTGTGGGTTGTAGACTCCGGCTCATGCTACCACTAGAGTGAAGGCACCGCCAGCATTCAAAAGTGACCAAACCTTCAGCCAGAAAGCATAGGAACTGAGAAGTGGTCTGTGGTCACCATCTGCAGAACCACTCCTTTATTGGGGATGTCTTGCTAACTGCCTATGTTTTCCACCTGTTGTCTATTCCCTTTGCACAACAGCATGTGAAATTGATTGTCAATCAGTGTTGTTACCTAAGTGGACAGTTTGATTTTACAGAAGTGTGATTAACTTGGAATTACATTGTGTTATTTAAGTGTTCCCTTTATTTTTTTGAGCAGTGTATATATAAAACAGCTAAAATGTATAAGATTGTGTGGTGAAATAGTCTGCAAATTATGATTATAATATACAGTAAATATGAATATATAGGAGAAAATTTGGGAAGCTGGTATCATATTTTCATTGTGTCATAATTTAAGAGAGAGTGTTTATAAATTCTACATTAATGGCACATGATACTAACTAAACTTCAAAAATATGTAAAGGAATCAATGCTGGAGGTGTGAAAAGGAAGAAGAAACTTTTTATCATGCATGGTTAATTCATAAAAAGGCAAATTCACGGAGTGATGCAAAATATATTGTGAATTAACATTACAACATAACCAGAATTATCTTTATTTGGTTTAATGGATGCTGAAATAGAAAAAAGAATTATGTGAAACAAAAATTGTACAACGTAACTACAGTGAGATTATTGCATGGACAAAGAAGAATAATGAAATAACCACAATAGAAGACAAGACTAAAACTGGTTCAGCTTGTAGGAGTAATAAAGCTGGCCAATTTGTTCAGAGAAAAACAATCAAGATTTTTTAAAAGACTGGAAGCCTGATAAGGACTTTTTGTTGATAGAAGAAAGGACTGAATTGGTGATTTATGGTTCTGGGGATTTAAAAAAATGTCAAAAAGGAAGAGGAAATAATAAAATGGCAATCACGTGATAGAAACAAGAGCTACATTGCTATTTCCTATTTATTATCCTATTTTCTCCTCAAGCACAACCCTGCAGAGCCAGCTGTAGGCACCTTCCAATTGGGTCCGAAGGAGTGGCGGGAACAGGATGTGGTCAGTGATACAGCAGAGGATGCCTGCCTTGCCCATGGGCAGCGATGGGATAAAAGCTGTGACTTGGGGACCCTGACCATGCACCTCACCAGGCTTTGGGCTCTAATCAAGGAGCTGTCCAAGAGACGCTGAAATCTGGTGGTTTTTTTCCGGAATGAAATGGCCCCAACTGCCTTCTCTGGGGAGGAAGAATGTCGCAGCCTGAACCTGGAACCTGTGACTGCTGCAGGGAGGTGAACAGAGATAAAATTGCAATGCATTGAGAGGCCTTTGCTTCCTAGGGGAGATCATCTCAGGCGCTGTCTGCAGGAAGGCTGCCAGCTGCCTCTCACCAATTGCCCCTCCTTCATGGGGTGGGGGATAAGAAGAGTGCAACAGGGACAAGATTCCCTCTGGGGCTTTGGAGAACAAGTTGTCCTCTTCTTTGTGATAGCCTTTCAGTTATCGGAAGACTGCTATCTTGTCACCCCTTCTTTTCATGAGACTAAACCAGGGGTCTTCAAACTCGACAGCTTTTTGACTTGTGGACTTCAACTCCCAGAATTCCTCCTCCAGTCATGTTAGCTCAGGAATTCTGGGAGTTGAAGTCTACAAGTCTTTAACTTGTCAAGTTTGAAGGCCCTTGGACTAGACATACCCAATTCCTGCAACCATTCCTCATACATTTTAGCCTCCAGCCCCCTAATCATTCCTTTGGTTCTTCTCTGCACTCTTTCCAGAGTCCCAGCATATTTTTTTGTATCATGGTGACCAGAAATGGATGCAGAATTCCAAATGTGGTCTTACCAGTGCAGCGTATAGTGGTAGTAAAAACTCATGTGAACTTGATACTATTCTCCTATTGATGCAGCCCAGGAGTATACTGGCTTTTTGGTAGCTGCAGCACACTCCTGGCTCATCCCTAAAGTGGATAATCTACTAGGACAAGGATTTCATTGAGGGCTGCATCAGGGTTGTGCTTGACCTCAGAGGGCCAGGGGTGGGGATGGGGTTTGGGGAGGGACACGGGAGGAGTGGGGGTGGCCATGGTGGACATTTCACACAGGCTCACGATGCATTTTTCCTTTGCATTCAAAACAGCTATTCCAGACAAAGGGAGGTTTATTTTCTGGCACAAATAGTCTCAATTCCATAATGTAGAGATTAAAGATATGCAGACTCCCCAGCTGCTATGGAGCTGGATTCTTTTGTATAGGAGCAAACAATTGCTCCAGATGTCTCTAAAAACTGTCTGTCCAACAGTCTCTCAGTCTTTGTTACTACCTCTGACACAGCCCTAGAAGAGGACTTAATATGAGTAATAATTTACAAAATTGATATCCCATCCAATTCCCAGTGACCCTGGATGACTCATAACAATCAAAATATTTACAATTAAATCTATAACAGGTAAAAGATTAAGAAAAAAGATGACAAACTCAGTCATACGAGGGGGCTGAATCTCTCTCATCAGAGACCTGGGTGAAGAACCAGATGTTTTGGGCTCTTCTGAACAACAGCCATCCAGATCTTGGAGGGTACCTGGTTCTAGTTGGCAGGTACTACTAAAGAGAAGATGAAGAAGGCGCTGCCTGCTGCAGCACTCTGCCAGCCAAAAGAGGGTGTGAGGGCTGCGTGCGGCCCCCACGGCCCATTTTGGCTGGCAAAGGCACCGCGGGCCGATCCGTTGTTATTTCCAGGCTGACCCTGTAGGAAGTTAGCACCCACCCCTCTCCTAGAAAAATGAAATATCCTAGGAAATATTAAAAAGGCAGAATATTTCCCCTAAAAAGAGTAGAAACTCAGAAGCAGAAACTCAACCAAGCCTGGGACTCAGGACAGCCTACAGAGTTGCCCCTGCGTGGCCCCATGGGACTCTGACAACCAATCAGAATACAAGCTCAAATTCAAATCCCAACAGAGGGTATAAAACCCAGGCACACTCAGCATACCAGCCCTTCCTTCTCTCTTCCTTCACCTTGAAACTTGTGATCGTCCTCCTTTGGAGCTCCAAGCCATGTGATCTTGTCCACCATTAAACCATCTTTCCAAACAGCCTCCATGTTTTCAGTGTCCTTTTCTCCACTTGGAACTGAACCCAGAAGGATAATTCTTCCAACAACCCCATGGGCCAGATCCAAGCACCCCGTGGGCTGTATCTAGCCCTTGGGCCTTGAGTTTGACACCCCTGTGCTAGGACATCAGATTGAAGAATGTCACCACAGTCTTCAGCTGAGAATATAGCCTCAGAGTGTAGATGTAAAGAGTCTCACCACCACCCTTAAGACAAAGTTGGGGTTGAGGATGATATCTATCATGTCCCCAACATTTCCTTACTGAAAGCTGAGTTGAGACCGAAATCTGGGCTGCAAGTCACAAGCATCAGATAATCTTTGGGAATGACTTTTAAATGCTATTTATTTTCCTAGAATGAAAATAATGCTGCTTTTTACTAAAACAATTTGGGTAACTGTTAACCTTCTATGCTATATTCAGTTTGTATGGATGGGAAAAACAGAGAAGACTGAAGTAGGTTACTTCTCATAAAAAAAACCTGTCCCTCTGAATAGTAATGTTTATGATTTTCTGTTACTTGGACATGTGAGAAGCATAACACTGCACTGATTATGCTTGGGGGTGGGCAGGAATCCTTATATTTGAGCCTGTACAGAATAATTCCAGCTTTTATCAAAGCTCCCTAAATAACCTTTGTTTAAAGCTCCACAACTGGACATATTTATTTAATTTGAGCATTCAGTCCCTGTATTTCCCAGCCTTTGCTTTGGGGATCGCTGCAATTTGCATCAACTAATACTGGCACTCAACTTAAACAAATTACTTTCTTTCCAAACTGCCTCGGAAGTATCTGAACTTAATGGACTATAACATTTATGAACATCTGAGTTCTTTTCTCAGCAGCTGTACGAGGTTATTGATGATCTAATTGAAATGCTGGCAAATACATTCCAGCAGTGGATGAGAAGCAACAGACTACCCAGGGAGGCCCTGGAGCCTAGCAAACCGTATGGTGTGCGTGCAGATTATAAGATGCACGCAAGCGAACCTCGCCTCTGTCAAAACCACGACAAGCTAGTTTTAATAAGATACTGCAAGGCCCAGACTCTGTCAGAGGCCCACATCAGCATGAATCAGGCTGCCTTCTCCTGCACCCTTGCTTGCTTATTGAGAATTTTTCCATAGCTTCTTTTGTTGTGGTGGTTGCTGCTTGCTAACTCATTGGTGAGCTCGCCCAAACACTGAGGTGGAGCCAAAAGGCAGGGCA
This sequence comes from Pseudonaja textilis, assembly GCF_900518735.1. Next base: position 15,279,784 of record NW_020769327.1, read on the forward strand.
ATAAACATCACACAGAGATAAACCAATCACAGAGTTCCTGCTGGTACCAAGGGCAGCCACAGTGCCAACAGCTGATACACAAGGGGTGATGTCAGATGGTGCTCCATTCAAAAGCCAAGAAAGACACTCTTAGACTCCATTGTAATAGAGAAAATAAACTTTTACTGGAAATCAAGTGGTAGCATCAAAAGGATTCTAGATCTGAGAATTTACACGCGAAAAACACATATACAAAGTGATGGCAAGGTCCCACCCACAATAGTTCAAATTGTCCATCCAATCGAATATGTGTATAATGTCATGTGGGGCATCTTCAGGAGGGGATGCAGACATTTGGCCGTTGACCTTGGCCTAGTTTGATAAAGAGCCGCAGTTGCACAGTAAGCAAACAAATAAGCATAAACAATAAAGTTTTCCCCAAGTTATACAGTTCATTCTCTAAAGCCTCCAGCACACTTCCCACCCCACAAAGCCCAATTGATTCACCCTCCCTGCCCCCCATTACTATGGCAGCTGAAAAGATAGCGAAAGAAAAGAAAGGAGTCTTGAAGCCTGACAGGTGGTTTTCAAGGGGAAGCTTTTGGCTTTTGCTTGATTGCCAGGCCTGGAGTTCTTGCAGTCTTTCTTTACCCACAACCATCAACAGTAAAGTGGGCTCCCAAGATGCCAAAGGATGTTCTGGCTCTGGTTACCATTGGATTGCTATCAGAACGTCCCAATGGTGCTTTTCCCCCACAAAAGGCAACTGGACTTTCTTGATTTTTTTTCTTTGAAAATGTTTTACTTCTCATCCAAGAATCAAAGAAGCTTTTAGGATGAGAAGCGAAAGGTTTTCAAAGAAAAAAACCAAGAAGGTCCAGTTGCCTTTTTTAAAAAAATAAACCTTTGAGACGGCCATGGATGATGGAAGAATCTTCACAGACATCTCACAAATGATCAGAATATTAAGGGCAGAGAATGAGTTCTGCACATTGACCACAAGCCCTCTTTGACTTTGGGTTCCCCACCATGAATGTTGGTGCCTGCCGGGGCCCATGCAGGCTTTCCAAGGATCTGGCTTAAAAGGATCCTGACCACCCAAGCACAACCTGGCAGGGCCCATCTGTTCTCCAAGGCAGCATTGTGCTTTGGCCCCAAACACTTTGGCTCCGTTCAATTTAGAACACCTGAAGTGGCCTTCTTTACGATGCACTGCAGCCAAAATGTTCACTGGCTGTTAATTCTGATATTGAGAGGCAGCATCAGCGAGCAACATAAATGTAGGACCATGAAAATATCTGGGGCAAGTCGTGTCCAAATGCACATAAAAGCCAGGCAGAAGGGAGCTACCGGTGGTCTACTCTATTTAAAAGGAAAATGAGGGATATTTTGCATAACTCCCAAGGGAGACAAAGCAGAAAAGAACAGCAAAATCAAATCTGAGAAGAACAACTGAGAAGAAAATTGAAGCTGTTTAGCTCCCCAATTCAGTCCACATTGCTGAATTATTTCCTCTCTCCGAGCTTGGTGGAGTGAAACAGACACAAAAAATGCAAATGAAGTGTTGACACTTTATTGGACATTTTTAAATCAAGAGTGTCATTCAAGGGACAATCTTTTAGAAACACATCACACATCGAGTATTTTGCACATGTCAGAGTATCCGAAAATAATTCCAAAGCTTGGTTGCCTGGTATACAACCCAGAGAAGGAACTCTACCCTTGCTAGGTCAGGGCCTTTCCAGCTCTGATTCGTCTTTGCGTGGTCACACCCTGGGCCTTGATGGTCCTGGCCTATCAGTTTATCTGGACCAGCGCTCAAAGCAAGAGTGGTCTTATGGCACCACAGTGAAGCTGTGGGGGTCTCAGAGAATCGGACTTCAGGCAATACAGCTGCTAGGGCTCATACTTGCTATGTGGATGCTGATTCCACTCTGGGCTCCTCCATGGTCAAGTGGAAGCTACTAGGAGGCAACCATCCAGAGGAGGTGTGGAGGTTCTGTGTCTTCAACCACCCTCTATCCCATCCAGTCTTCCAGGACGGCTGTTTAAGCAGCCTCTCTTTCTCACCTGCTGGGGGTGCGTCTCTATCCAATGCACAATAGCTTTCTATCAGTCAAACCTTTGGAAAAGTTCCCTCCCACAGCTGATGGCCTCTTCAATCAATGCAAATTGCCCTCATCAGCCGAGGGGTCTGAGGAGAAGGCAACTCCCTTCCACTCGGGCCTGACAGGTTGCTGAGCTCTTGCTCACATTAATCAAGGAGAAGGGAAGGCTTTGGCTCAGAAGAATTTGCCTATGCAAAACAGAGGCATTAAGGTGGAGCCAGCAAGTCTGGATAGGGAACCCAGTGAAAGAGAATGTTTTCCATGGGATGCTCCAGTTTTGAGCATTTTACAGAAAACTGAAAAACAGCAAAAACATTTGACCTCTTTGCTTTTGTTTTGACTGTCTTCTCCACGATGTGAGATCCAGCTTGGCATGGTGAAGGCACCAGACTAGAAACCAGAAGACCCCGAGTTCTAGTCCCATCTTAGGCCACCCTTGGGCCAGTCGCTTTCCATCAGCCCTAGGAAGGATGCAAGGGCAAATCACTTCTGGAAAACCTTGCCAAAAGAAAAACCCTGCAGGGACTTTTCCAAGCATTCCCAAGAACTAGACATGATTGAAGGGAAGGAAAAACAGTTCACAGAGAAAAGAAACTCTTATAATGGAAGGCAAAGGGTTTCATCCAATACACTTCACCTAATGACTGCATTAAGCCAGACCGAATCATGAACAAACCAGACAGACTCAATTCGTCTGACAGTTTGGCTACAACAGTCCAGGAACTCTTGAGATGAAAATACATTATCTTGATCTTTGAAAGGTTTTTGTCTGAATACAAATGCTTTGGATGCCTTATGAGACCTGGAGAAGAGACGGGAGCAAACCGCCCTCATCACATGCCCAGCTCAGCAGATGGCAAGAATCTCAAGAACATCATCTTTTGGGGGGAGGGAGAGGGGGGATTAAAGGCATAGGTATTGCCAGGATGGGGGAGGGGCAATATTATGCCCTTCTTAGAAGTTAGGGGAGGTTCTCAGGTGGGGCACGGGGGAGCATTGTGCCCCGGGGATGGCTTGAGGACTCCAGTCTGTGCCCTGATCACCCCGGGAATAGATTTAGAGAGAGAAAATTGCTGTGTTCATTGCTTCCTGGCCCAGATCAAAGTGCTGATCCTTCCCTCCACGGCACAGCACCGAGATCCATCTTGCCAGGCTTGAACCCCCCCATCCAGCCTGGTGGGGGTAAATTAGATGCCAGCCCTTCCTTCGGCAGAGGCCCCAATCTTAGGGACCCGTCCAGGGGTGGGATTCCAATTTTTTAACAACTGGTTCTGTGGGTGTGGCTAGGTGGTCTTGGCCGTGTGACTGGGTAAGCATGGCTTCTTGTTCTTTTCTTTGTTTTTTTTTTTTTTTTTTTGCAGTAACCCTCCCCATGTGTTTTTTTGCCTCCTGGGCTTCAGGGGAGCTTCCAGGGGGAGCGTTTTTGCTCCCAGAAGGCTTCCCTGGGGCCCAGGAAGTCAAAAAACAGATCACGGGGAGGGGGCCCTTGCAGCAGCACCCCCCCCGCCCTTCTCCCTTCCCCCATGCTCCCCTTTTTGTGTTCTGGGCCTCAAGGAGGCCTTCTGGGCAAAGCAATAAGACAGCTAAGGGATCCAGGCACAGCTGATCATTGGAACAGCTGATTGTCGGGAGGGGGGAAAGAAAAATGACTTAAAGAGTGACTGGGCAGGGGAGAATGCCGTCAGCTATGTCGGGCATGCGTGCGATGTTGCGCATGCACGATAAGAACTGACTGGGAGGGGAGGGGCCAGCCAGGGACACGATTTGCCGGTTCTCTGAACTGTGCAGAATCCGAACAACCAGTTCTATAGAACCGGTCCGAACCGGTAGAATCCCACCCCTGGGCCCATCTCTTCCATAAGCAAGCAAAAGCTCACTTATTCCAATTCATCCATGGCCCTGTTGTTTGGATTGACGGCTTCCCTTACAGCTACTGCGATTGTCAGGTCTTTCTTGTACAGATACTCATCTTACAACCATTTGTTTAGTGACCAAAGTTACAATGCCACTGGAAAAAGAGAGTTACAACCATTTTTTTTCACATGACTGTCACAGCCTCCCCATACTCACGTGATCCAAATTTGGATGCTTGGCAACTGGCATGTCTTTATGACAGTTGCAGTATCCAGTGGTTATGTGATCATCGTTTGTGACCTTCTGACAAGCTGTCATGCCCCTGTCAGAGTCTGAGTCCAAGGAGGAAGATGAGCAACTGACAGAGAGTGGGAGTGTGGCTCTGTTGGCTGTGGAGGAAACAGGGGAAGGGCAAAGTCCGGCTGGGCAGAGCAGGTAGAACAAGGGAGAGAGAGTTCAGAGGAAGACCCAGCCCACCTTCATCCTAGAGCATGCAGGGAGGAACAGAGAAGGGAGCAATGTGGGTTGCGTGGCTTACAGGGTAGGAAAGGGCCCTGATCCCCTTCATTAGCCACATCTGGGAATGAGAGTTTAAAAGAACTTCATGCTGACTGTGGCAGCTGCTGGGAGCAAACATGACTTTATCCTGTGTTGTCTTTGCTTATCTGTGTTCCTGGCATCTTCCCAACCATGTTGGGAACATCTGGAATTCATTCTCCTGCCCTGCCGGACTAATTACCTCATTTTGCCTTGATTGGACTTATAGTTACAGTTTTTGTTGACCACGTTTTGGACTTGATTCTTTGCAGCCAAAGGCTGTTCCTGGGAGAGTTTTTCTCCAGCCAGAAGGTGACCAGGACATTGGGGGAAAAGTTGGAGCTAATAAAGGGACTTCTACTGATTATCTGACTGTGTGGCCTTTGTGCCACGCCCCTTTGGGTCATCACACAAGCAGAGTCAAGGGGAAAGGCAGATTCACTTAACAGTTGTGTTACTAACTTAATAACTGCAATGATTCACTTAACAACTGTGGCAAGAAAAATTGTAAAATGGGGCAAAATTCGCTTAACTGTTCTGCTCACCAACAGAAATTTTGGGCCGAGTTGTGGTTGTAAGTCGAAAACATTTGGGGCTGCCAAACCTGGGTCATTCAAACTGCTGTGATCACCTGCCAATCCACAGCACAATTCCATGGAGTAATCAGGCTGAAAAGGTTTTAGCCAGCTGGCGGTGGTGATTTGCTATTTATCCTTGTGAATCTGTGCTCCTAATTCTTATATTCTGATAGTTCTTCATGGCACGTTGCGCATGAAGAAAGATTACTCCCTGAAATTCTTCATGGACAAAGTGCAAACTATTCTGTCTAGGACTGAATGATTCGACTATATTAGGTGTGACATTCTTGCAAAAGTTTGTCCTGCCAGACAATGCGAGACCTTCTGGGAAGCTGCAGTCCTGCCACCTTGTAGCTTCTCTGTTTGCTTCCCTCCTTCCCTGCTTCCCAAAGATTTTATAAGAAGAGAAGGAGGGATCCTGGCAGAGGTGAGTATTCAGCAGGTTCTGGCCAGTTCTGGAGAACCGGCAGCGGAAATTTTGAGTAGTTCGGAGAACCGGCAAATCCCACCTCTGACTGGCCCCGCCAACCCCATCTGTTCTCTGCCTCCCATTGAGTCCCAGTTGATCGGCCAGATCTCCTTTGGTTGCCCTGCACAGGAGAACAGAGCTGGAAAGCAGGTTAGTGGGGTGGAGAGGGAATGGGGATTTTTCAGTAACTTCCTGCCACGCCACCAAGCCATGCCCACCAAGCCACAACATGCCCACCAAGCCACGCCCACAGAACCGGTAGTAAAACATTTTGAATCCCACCACTGGTCAAGCCCACCTGCTAGTCCCCCTATATAAATGCCCACTTAGATATGACATAGAGCAAATAAAACGGGTGGTAAACTGGATGCAAAACTTCCATGAAACAGTTCCAATTCAAAAATGGAAAGAACGGTGGGACAACTCGATAACATTTATCACATGCTATGGCTCGAGAGAGGACTGGCAGAAAATATTTTACACAGGGTACATAGTTAATCCGTTTTTATTTTATTATTTTATCAGTCACAGATCAGCATATAGCTAATAAATAACAATTATACTAAAAAGGAATAAAAATAAAAAATTGTGAAGTGTGACATGTCATGACCACATTGCTTAGCGACACCAATCTTACTTATTCTCCATTCCTGTCATTAAGATTGAACACGGTTTGGTTGTTCTTTTTTTTTTTTTTCTTTCAAAAGTTCTCAACTAGCTGGACTAAGATCAACAGAGAAGATGCTGCTGAATTAGCAACCTTGAAATATGGTTGAACTGGAAATACCAGGAAAAGTCAAACTATTCCAGGGATCATTCTGGGGACAGCACATCTCACCCAAGAGGGGTGCTTGATTTTTGGAGAAAGACACCGACCCCTACCCCACTCCTAGCCTTCAATTCTTTGTTTAACACACAAATACGCACATATTTGCCTCAGCTGTGGTTGTGCATCCTTCAGAAGCCAACCAAGCCACCAGGGACTTGTCCATCCTTGCAGGGTGCGAGGGTGTGAGTTTCATGGCCAACCTTAGATATTGGAACACTCTTTTTGCAAACTGTTAGCTCCGGCCAGGACTCTGGTTTGCCCTTGCCTCCTGAATTGGCCCTTGGCTACTTGCCCAGCTGCCAACTGGCCCTTCTGTGCACCCAGCAAGTGTCCCCCGTGGAGCTCACCTTTTCCTGGGGGGGGGGGGGGGTCCAGAATCCCATCTGGTGAAGGGACACGGCCGGTGGGTCAAGAGCCTCTGCAGAAATGCCGGCAGCCAGACATGGTGAAGCCGGCTTGTCTTTCTTTTCCAGTGGGTGCCCCTCCCCCCTAGCCCAGGTCTCCTCTTCTTACCAAATTTCAGAAAATAGAAATAATTCGTGCAAGTCAGCAGCAGCCAGTGAGAGAAAGACATCGAAGAGCTTTGGAAATCAGGAAGACTCGGCGTCGCTCTGCCGTTGCCTCCATCAGTTCTCCTGCTTTCATTGCTCCCCTTTGTTTCCCAAAGAATTTAGTAAAATTCCTCTTTTCGTCATTCTGCAGATGAAGGGATGCAGCAGGGGGAAAAAACTCTCCCGCTTGAAGCAAAGCAGTTTTTTTTCCTCTCCTATTCCTGGGTCTGACAGCTGCATTTTCTTCGTTACATTTAAACCTGGTAACTTATGTGACTATGTCTGCTTGTTTGGGTTTTGAACCTGCACCCTAATCTTGGATACAGAGGATGTGTAGCAGGGGTGAGATTCAAATTTTTCAACAACCTGTTTTGTGGGCATGGCTAGCTGGGCGTGGCCAGGTGGGTGTGGCCATGTGACTGGGTGGGCGTGGCTCCTTCTTTTCTTTTCCCCCCTTTTTTGCAGCCGCATCCCCCTTCCCCGTTTTGCCTCCTGGGCCTCAGGGAAGCCTCCTGGGGGGACGTTTTTGCTCCCAAGAGGAGTCCCTGGGGCCCAGGAAGGCAAAAAATGGAGCGTGGGGGGGGGTTGCACAGCACCCCCCGCCTCTCCCCCCATGTGACCCCTTTTTGCCTCCTGGGCCTCAGGGAAGCCTCCTGGGCGAAGCAATAAGACAGCGAGGGGGATCCCGGCACAGCTGTTGAAAAATTTGAATCTCACCCCTGCTACAAATCCTCGGTACCCAAGATTAGGGTGCAGGTTCAAAACCCAAATAATAATAATAATAATAATAATAATAATAATAATAATAATAATAACAACAACAACAACAACAACAACAACAACAACAACAACAACAACAACGTTCCTGTGGCAGCCCTGAAGATGCTCCCCAAATGGCTTCAGGGCTGACAACCAGTTTCTTTCAGCAAAAGCTCCTCTACTTCAACTGAATGGAGTCACTAACCTTATTTTCTTGAGAGAGCAGACTGAGGAAGTTCTGGCAGTCCTGTGATTCTCTTTTGTCACCTTCTGACAAGGAAAGTCAGATTTGCTTAACAACCACGATACTCACTTAACAACTGCAGTGGTCGACTTGGCAAGAAAGGTTACAAAATGGAGCAAAGCTCACTTTACAACTATCTCGCTTAACAACAGAAATGTTGGTCTCAGTAGCAGCCCTAAGTTGAGGACTATCTATATTTACAGAGAAAGCTATCCATGTATGATATACTGTATTAATTGAGCCTCCCAGATAATTTAAAATAATTTAATAATTTAAACTGCAGTAATTATATGGCAGTTTTCTTAAACAAAAAAAATGGTCACGCTATTTGAGGATGCCCCTCCAATCTTCTAATGAGGAATAGGAAGTAAACATGGCTCTGAGCCAGCATCGCGGAAAGAGGTAAGACATCGTGTTCAAAGTGTGGGTGCACAACGTTCAGAGCCCTGTGCACAAAACGTGTTTGCTTGCTAGCTCCTCTGTCCAGTTCTTGCTTGTTGAGTCTGTGATAACAGAAGCCGGAGAAGACTGGGGCTGCACGGATTCTTCCCCCATTTATCATCACTGCAGAAAGTTACACAGGCTGGCCTGGAGGGATGTTTTCAAGAATGGAGCTGAGGAAAATGATGACTAAAATAAAGCGACTACAGAAAATGAACAAGTCCTAAACTTGGCAATAGTCTTTAACTTTGCTTCAAAATTCTTTTTGAAAAGAACCCAAAGGAGGAATTGCTGGCTTCACGTAAAATTTGCAAGACTATTACGAAGGATCAAAGGCCTGGGAAAGGAAACTAAGGGAACAACACCTTTGGAGGAAAGGCCCTGGGAAATTAAAAACCGTGTAGCCCAATATCCAGACTTGCCCAATCAGTGACGACTAGAAGAGCTGCCCCGTCAAAGACAGTGGAACTTCATCCAGCTGGGATCATGTCACTTGGCACAGACTTTGGTCCATTCAAGGCTCCTGCCGACAAACATTGATTCTACCAACGAAGAATATTTGTAGCTCAGAGCTCAAATGAGCCGTCTTTGGTGATCTCTGGGCCGGTGATTTCTTGCAGACATTTCATTGCCAGACTAGTTAACATAATCAGTTCTAATAAAGAGTGGGTTTGTTCTGTTTATATTTTAGTGGCTTTCCCTGTCACTGTTGATAGGAGAGGTCTGGAAGTTCTTTGATGGAGCTATTTGCTGTTAGCTTGTTTGTTAGTTCCTTGATTGAGGTATAGTTTATTTTTTGAGTGATTAATTGATTGGTTGATTGATTGTTAGTCTGATGTTAAGCTTGATGTTAATCCAGGCTCATCTGGGGGTTGCTTACTGGTGGGGGGATGTTTTGGTCTTTTTAACAGAATAACCAAGTTGAAAGAGACTTTGGAGTTCTTCTAGTCCAAACATCTGCAAGAGCAGGAGACCCAGCGGTGGGCTTCTTTAACAACAAATTCTCTGCCCGGTTGCTGGGTGGGCATGGCCATGGTGGGCGTGGCCTAGTCAGCCTCCTGCACCATGGTGGGAGGGGGAGTTTTTGCCCTCGCTGGGCTCCGGAGGCTCTCTGGAAGTTGGAAATGGGTCCATTTCCAGCCTTCCCAAACTTCCAAGAGGCCCGTTTTTTCATCCTTCCTGAGCCTCCACACGCACCCTGCACTTAGCTGAATCCAAAACGGGCCACATGGGGACTTCTGGGAGGGGCGGGGAAGGGCAAGTGGGGCCAGCCAGGGGTGGGATTTGGGGGTTCTCTGAACTGCACAGAATCTTATCTGGGGACTCTCCTGAACCCCTGCAAACCCCCTGCAGCCCACACCTGAGGAAACCCGAATAGCACTGCAAACAAATGGCTGTCCAGTCTTTCCTCCAATGATGGAGCACCCACAATTTCTGAAGGCAAGTTTTTCCACTGGTTAATTGTTCTCACTCTCAGGAAATTTCTCCTCGGTTCTAGGTTGCTTCCCTCCTTGATTAGTTTCTATCTATTGCTTTTTGTCTTGCCTTCTGGTGCTCTGGAACATAGGTTGATTCCCCTCTTCTTTATGGCAGCCCCACAAATTTTGGAAGACTGCTATCATGTCTCTCCTTCTTTTCACTAGACTAGCCAAGCCCAGATCCTGCAACTGTTCTTCACGTTTTAGCCTCCAGCCCACTAGTCATCTGTGTTGCTCTCCTCTGCACTCTTTCTAGAGTTTCACCTTTTTTATATTGTGGCTACCAGAACTGGATGCAATATTCTAAGTCTGATTTTACCAAGGCATTATAAATCAGTACTAACGCTTAACATGAATGTGATTCTATCCTCTGTTAATGCAGCCTATGTTGTATTGGCTTTTTTGGCAGCTGCTGCACACTACGGGTTCATACGTAAGTGATTGTTTAGTAGAACTCCAAGATTCCTCTCAACAGTTACTACTATCGAGCAAGGTATGACTAAGTTTTCCCTTCTTGTTCCCTTTTTTTAAAAGTATTTTTATTATACATTTTCCTTTATTATACTTCATGTTTCCATTACTGCAACCACAGTGTACTGTTGTACCAAGTCTCTTTTATGTATATATAGTTTTTTACACCCTCATTATAACCATTTTTCTCATAATTATACAATGTAATTTCTTTTGAATATACATAATTTTGTACATCATAATTATAACCATTATTATCATAGCTACACCATATGATCTTCACCTCGTCACTCTATACACTTCAGTCTATAGTCAAGTCCAGTCCAGTGGTAATATTACTTATAGCGTATATACTTATATATATATCTATATATTTGTATTTACTTCTATTTTGTTAATCTTTTTTCATTATAAAGTTATTAATCTCTGCATCTATTTTCTAACCATTTATACAATAAATCCCAGGTTAAATAATACTCTGTTTCCACTTTATCCTTAATTTCCATCATTCACCTGTCCATTTTGGTGCACTCTAATATTTTCTGTATTACCTTTTCATCTGTGGGTATACTTTCATTTTTCCAGTTTTGTGCATTTGTGATTCTCACTGCTATTATTACATGTAACATTAAGTATATAATTCTTTTATTGTATTTCCCCATTAGTATATACCTAATAGAAACAATTCTGGTTTTAGATCTATTTGTTGTGCTGTCATTTCTTCTAACCCACTTTTTATCTTTTACCAATATTTTTTTGCCCTTGGACAGGTCCACCACATATGGTAATTAGATCCCAGTACCTGTTAACATTTCCAGCACTCTAGTGATATATTTTGGAACCCTTTTGCCATTCTTGCTGATAGCAAATGCCATCTATAAAACATTTGATACAGGTTTTCTTTATATGCTGTTGACATTGTTAATTGGTAATTTCTTTCCCACAGTTTTTGCCAATTGTCTAATTCTATGCTATATCCAAAAATTTTGGCCCATACTATGTTTTCTTTTCAGGGGTGGGCTGCTGGGGGTTTGCAGGGGTTTGGGAAAGCCCCTAGCTGAGATTCTGTGCAGTTCAAAAAAAACCCAAATCCCACTCCTGGCTGGCCCCACCCACCCCTCCCCTCCCCTCCCAGGACTCCCCATGTGGCCCATTTGGGGTGCAGGTAAGGGCAGGGCATGCACGGAGGCTCAGGAAGTGTGAAAAATGGGCCTCCTCGAAGTTCAGGAAGGCTGGAAATGGGCCTGTTTCTGGCTTCCAAAGAGCCTCCGGAGCCTGGGGAGGCCGTTTTCACTTTTCTGGAGGCTCAAGGAAAGCCTCTGGAGCCCAGGGAGGGCAAAAATGCCCCCCTCCCCCACTGTGGTGCAAGAGGATGACTAGACCACGCCCAGCATGGCCACGCCCACCCAGCAACTGGGAAGAGAACCTGTTGCTAAAATTTTTGAAGCCCATCCCTGTATCTTTTTCATATTGTTGCTCCATTTTAAAATTCAGTAAGTAATTATAAAGTTTCTTTATTAATTTATCATCTGTCCCTAACAATATCTGATCCAATTCTTGGGGTTCCGTATAAAATCCATATGTTTCTGCATCCTTCTTAGGTCTCATTTGTATTTGAATATGCGGCCACCAGGCTTGTTCCCTTTTTGACTTGTTGAATGTCTATTGAGAGACAAACCTCACTCCTTACTATCTCTGATGATGTTACCTAGGTCAGGGGTCTCCAACCATGGCAACTTTAAGACTTGTGGACTTCAACTCCCAGAGTTCCTCAGCCAACTCTGGGAGTTGAAGTCCACAAGTCTTAAAGTTGTCAAGGTTGGAGACCCCTGACCTAGTTGGTTGATGAAGTGTCTGCAAACAAAAAAACAAACCCAGCTCAGAGAGCACAAGGACCCCTCTCACATGACTATTTATTTACTTATCTAAGATAAAATTTGTCAGAGTTTGCAGCAATCTAACCAGCACACAAGTAAATAATTCAGCAGGATTCATTTATAGAAGAAATTTCTTTATATACAATAATACAGTATAAAGTATGATGCATGTATACAATACCCATACAGCAGAACCAGATCAGTATATATATAGAATATATACAGATCAGTCAAGCTAAACCATGCCCAGGCTGACTTGTTGCCATGTCTATTTCAGTCATGCATCCTTATATACTGACAAAATTTAATGCGTTTCTCAGAACTAAGTCTGTGGCACCCCTAGTTAGACTACAGCTGTCTAGCAAAAGAAATATTAGTTGCTCCACTGGCATCTAAACCATGTAATCCAGCCAGCCATCTCCAAAGCACGGATATAGAGAGAGTTGAAAAGTAAGCTTGTTCATTCTTCAACAAAAATGGTATTTTTCTACAGGAAAAAAAAAAACATTCCCAAACTGCAGATGTAAGTACCGTAACTCTGTTCTTCTCTGCATATTTCATGGCCCTCAAGCTCCCATGTCCTGTAACATGACTAACACATGATTAGATTCAGAATCACGGGTAGCAAGCACTGCACAACAAAAATAGGCCACTTTTCTTCTACGGTTGGTATTTTCTGGCTTCTGCTTGTGTCTCCTGAAAAATGACACAGTCGGCCTAACCCATTCTGAGGATTAAGCAGGCAACAAACATCACTCAGTAGAATCCCACTGGTGAGAAGACGCTTTGAAAAGGATTGTGGGACTCGTTGTCTTCTCTGCCCTTTTCTTAGACTATGAGGCTGGATCATGATCTCCATGAGGTTCTCTCGGTAGGGGAGGGGAGGAACTGGCATGGGATGAAAGACCAGTTCATGAGGTGGGAACACCTTGATCCTCATTTATAACATCTCTTTTCCTGCTATGGCTTCTGCTAACAGAAAAAGCAGGAAAGTGGTCCGTTTGTTCAGTCCGAATCTAAAGAGGCAAAAAAGAAAGAAATCATAAATGGACATTTTTTATTTGTTTCTGATGGCGGGGAAGAGATGGGTCAGTCCTTGACCAAACAACAGCTTTGCATGTTTACCTTTTCCATCTGTGTCTCCTCTACATCCCAAAGTTTATCTACCCAGAAATGCAGAACGGAGGGTATCAAGCAGCCAACGTTGCAGAAATTTTGCACAGCCCAACCATAGTGCAGTTAGACCACCCAGTTGCCCTGTGGTAAAATGGGTGACTGATAAATTTAATAAATAAATAAAAATGTCATCCTTTTAAGGAAAATCATAAAAGCATCTCACTCCTTTGATTTTGCCTCGATTCCCTCCCTTCCTTCAGCCTTCTTGCTGGGCTGCTCTGGGCCTCCCCCCAGATCTCAAGAAATGATGGACAGGCCCTTAGAAATAATTCCCCTCCCCAAGCTACCCGCCCCCATGTCAGAGCTTCCTGCTAAAGTTCAGATAACAAGCAAGCAGCCTTTCAATAATGTATTTTCCTCTTAGCTGCTTTTGCTATCGAACGAATTCCTCTGAAAAGAAAGCTCAAACAACAAAGTTTCTCAAACATGAAACTCCTGAACTGAGAACAAAAATAATTCTGGAGAGAGCCAAGAAATCAATGCAGGCACTTCGCAGGCCTTTGTTGCCCCTCTGCTGTGGATGGCTTGAGCCCCTTGGGGATGTCTTGGAGACCCAAAGGGAATCCGGCTACCCGCTTCCTCCCTGGATCAGCAAGAGAAGCTGCTGGTCTATGAGCCCCATTATTATGAAACAAAGGCTGCGGTTATTTGAGTTAACCTTTGATTGAATGGAAACGACTTGTGTGCATCTGCCTCAGGGAGGGTCTGGGAGTTAAAGCCAGCCGGAATAGGGTCTGGGGGTCTTCCCACAGCCTTGTTGCTATCTAAATATACAACCTTATAGTGTTATATACAACCTATATAACCCTATAGTTGTGATGGTGAACCTGTGGCATGTGTGCCAGAAGTGGCACACAGAGCCACTTCTGCCGGCATGCGAGAGGTTGCCCAGAAGAGCCCCTCTGCGCATGCATACGTGCACCGCCACCCGACAGCTGATTGTCAGGTATCTGGCACACATGCATGGGGGGCAGGGGGCATGGGAGATGCATGTGCATGTGCAGACATGCGCGGCGCACGAGGGGGTCTCGCATGCATGTGCGTGCATTGCCTCCTGGGTGCTGGCAAAAAAGGGTGGAGTTGAAAAAGGTTAGCCACCACTGCCCTATAGGCTTGTGGCCACATACAATATCCTCAGATAGTAGAATAAAATATTCACCTTTAACAATGATCAATAATTACTAAAAAAAAAAAAACGACCATTTTTTAAAAGCAGCATTCAATTTATTCTTGGCTACTAGTTATCATCTCATGTAATGCAAATGAAAAAAAGGCTCATGGGAGATCTTCACCAGGTTTTCAAAGGCAATCAACCCGGGAGCGCACCTGGCTTCTAAAGCCTCCTTCACAGCATGGGCAGTGGGGGAAAGTGGGGGAAAGCACCACCTCTGGACTCCATCCCCCAATATAATGGGAGGGAGGCAGAGGTGGGATTCAGCAGGTTCTGACCAGTTCTGGAGAACCGGTAGCGGAAATTTTGAGTAGTTCGGAGAACCAGCAAATCCCACCTCTGACTATTGATTTTACAGTCTCCTTCCCTGCCACGCCCACCAAGCCATGCCCACAGAACCAGTAGTAAAAAAAATTTGAACCCACCACTGGAGGGAGGAACACCCAGTGGCTTCCCCCAGACACAGGTATGAAAGATTGGCAAAGGCAAGTCCCCTCAACACCAACCCATATGAGACTTCAGGGATTACGATCACATCCGGCCACCCTGGATAGACAGGCATTGCATTTGAGATTCCTACTGTCAATCCTTACCCTGTGTCGTTATTTGCTTGGGAGAGGGAAAGTTGAGATGGATTTCTTGACTGTAGGAGAGGACCAGGCTGAGCCCGAGGGAGGGAGGGAGGGAGGGGTCAAATGCATCATCAGTCTCCAGTCCCTTCATACACACAAGATACCGAGTGGTAAGTCCAGCCCACCTTGAATTCCTTTGATCCTTATCTACCACCAATTTGCCTGGTCCATTAGTAGTTCAGATTCTTGTTGCAAGGGTGGAGATCTATGGCCCTTTTATGACTTGTGGACTTCAACTCCGAGAATTCCTGAGAGGAAGCATGGAATGAACTTGTACTGGTTTTGGATCTAACCCTGACTCTCAATTTATTGTGCCTGACATTGACTTTGCTCCTCACATGCCTGCTAATGGCATCAATGAGTAGGAAAACAATCCATCAATTCCAGTTCTTCAAATGAGCTGTGGATGAGGCAGTCTGGAGAGATGACTGGAACCAATGTTTTAGCCATCTGGTAAACTGCAGTGGAGAGATGGCTGCCCTAAACAGCTGGCAAGTCCTGGAGGGTGGTAGAGTTAGCAGGAGAGATGGCATATGAGCATTTGGCCCACCCCAACCTATCAATTGTCTTGCAAGTTCATGCCATCACTCTGCTGAAGGCTGAATTCCCACAGTTCTATCTTATATCTAAATATATTACATCTGCAGCATGGCTATATTGCTTTTATCCTTCTCATCTGTTCCAATACCTTCTCTATTGATATCATTATTATGATTATTATCCTTGTTATAATTATTATCACTACTACTTTGCTGTTTTGCATGTACATTGAGAGCTTATGCACTAGAGACAAATTCCCTGTGTGTCCAATTACTCTTGGCCAATAAAGAAGTCTATTCCATTCCATTCAATTCCATTCCATTCTATTCTGTTCTATTCTTCTCTACTCTACATTCCAATATCTATTCTATTCTATTCTGTTGTTCTATTCTATTCACACTTTTCAAAAAAAAAAATCAGTTAAACAGATGATGTTTATAAAACATTAATTCCCGTGCTTTATTTACTAAAATCAAAAGCTGAGAGATATTTTTCTTTCTTTTATTGTGACCTTCAAGATTCAACATTTGCTTGCAAGCTACTGTAGCAAAGGAAGATAAGAAAAGAAATGCGCTCGCATCTATAAAAGATCTGCTCATGATGTTAACATTCTTTGACAAAAAAAGAAGAAATTGATGCCCTGGACAATCTGCCTGTGCTCTGAATGAAGCATCGTCTGGATCATTCCTGCCTTGTGCTAGGCTAGCCAGCAGCTGCAATCCGGCACATTTGGAGGATGCGTAGTTGAAGAAGATGCCTTTAAAAGGTCCAAGAAAAAAGAAAGGGCTGACTAGCTTAAAATAAAACAGAACTGCTGAGGATGACATTTCTTATGGCTGGGAAGTTCAACATGTAGAGAAGAACCAAAAGAGTATTTTAAAAAAAACATGGAAAAGGACTTTCAAAATCCGCTTGAGTCTTTTAGAATTTGACCTGGAAGCCTCTGTTTGGCCATTCACTGAATGATGATAAATTGCAAGTACTAATTTTACCACCATAATGGTGCTCATTCTCACTGCTGCAAATAAGAGAGTTGAACTCTGAATTCCAAATCACTCTCTCTGGGGCGCATCATTGAAATGGCTCTCTAGCCTGCTAGAGTAGAGAGGAAAGACACCTCCTTTTGTGAAAATAAATTGCTGGTAAATGACACATTGTATTGAGCACAAAAATGTGTTAATTAACGGCCTTGTGATGAAGTGACTTTCAAATGGGGCATGATATATTAAAGATGGGTGCGCTCACAATATGAGACAATAGGTGGGATGTTCTCCTTTTAAATCATTTAACTCGGTGAAAATACACAGTGCCCACGCCTATAGCAATCTCAAGAGATGGACAAAATTGGAAGACATGCCGAAGGACTGGACTGCTGTTTGAAGTCTCTGATTTATCTACCATGTTTCCCTAAAAATAAGACCTGGTCTTTTTTTTTCCCCACCAAAAATGCCACCAGGTCTTATTTTTGAGGGTGGGGGAGTGTCTTCCACTGACTCACTTGTGGTAGCAGCACCAACAGCCCCTCCCAGTAAGAGCCCACTGCTGGCCCATTTCTTCTGCAGCCGCTTGTTGCTGCTTGTGCATGTCACCCCTCCCCAGCCTCCATTTTGCTGTCAGGGCCTTCAAGAAAGGCCTCTGCAGCTGAGAAACAAGGTCCAGATTGATGTGCACGGCATCCCCTGGCCTTGTTTCACCCTCACAGGCCTTCTTAAAAGGCCTCTGCAGCCGATAACAGAGCTCTGGATTGATCCATAGCTCTGTTAACTGAGGTCTTTCTTTAAGGGCTCTGACAGCAAAATGGAGGCTGGGGGCGATGCCTGCAAGCAACTGCAAGCAGCCGCAGAAGTGGACCAGCAAGGCAAGACAGGTGTTGGGGTGTGCAAGGCTTGAGAAGTAGGGCAGCTCCAACCTCCCATCCCCACCCAAGCTTAAATTTTACCCATGCACCTCACCCTACCCCAACACCTGTCTTGCCCATCCTGGAGTGGGCAGTGCCTTAACTAGGGCTTACTTTGGGGGCAAGGCTTATATTGGGCGCACATGTAAAAATCAAGCCAGGGCTTTCTTTTGGGGTAGGTTGTGTTTTCAGGAAAACATGGTACAAAGGAAAAAAGACTGTTTGTCATTGGGTATCTGCTTTGTATCGGAGTCTGCCACTTTGATACAAGAATGCTTTTTTTAAAGGGGGGTGGCAAAATTCAGCAGGAAAGGCACACTGGGGCCGAGGGAGAGTTATTTATATCTATTTTTTATAATTTCAATTTCAATCACACAAGGTTGTGGGTGTCTTACAAGAGTTAAAACCACTTACGGTATATGAATCATTTAAAATTATCATAAAGATGACCTGACCTGACTGGTGGATGAAAACCACACCATTTTAGTCATAAAGACAGTTTAGATTCAATAATCAGCTCGTGTAACCTGCTGGCCCAGAGACTGCAACAGAACCAGGCAGGGCTGCAGAGACCTGGGAGGGAATGTCATCCAGAGGGCAGAAGTAGTGATGGGAAAGGGATGCTGCCTGGGTCCCAAAAGATGGCTCTTCCCCACAAAATGTTCCCAAAGCATGCCTAGCCTGAAGACCTCCCCAGTCAGAGAGAGAAAGCTGGAGACAGGCACTCCAATAACTTATCTGGGTGTCAACTCGTAAATCATCCCTATGCCTGTTTCCGAGTTGACATAAGAAGGAGTGGGGGAAAGGCCTGAGGGAGCAGTGTGGCAGATGAAGGCCAGAAACACATTCCATGCTTATCTTGTGGAGATTGTAGCCTAGGCTACTGGATCTTCTGCCCATTCATCCTTCATTGGAAAGTGTGATTGATGACAGTCAGCCCATGAACATTTCATTGGAGACTCTGATTTATGACACACCCAGGGGGGAGGGGGTGAAACAGGGTCATAGGTGATAGTAAATTATGTGTCTCAAAGTTGGCTTCATACGGGTTTAATGCAGGACATGTTGCTCCTAATAAATCTTTTGGATTCTTTTGAAGCTTGGCTTGAGGATCATGATTTAATTAGGGCAATCATCAGAACCCTGCCAATAAAATGATAATTGTATTATAATACAATGATGATAAAAACACAACAAGGAGAAGTAAACATATATACCCAATCCACGTATGCAAAACTTCCATGTATGGGGTACGGCAGTGGCCTCATAACTGGACATCCAGTTCAGCTATCCAGGTGATTGCCTTTGGCTTTGCTTCATTCAGAACTTCTTGGGAATCAGATGAGGCACATCGCTGGTAGCCTTGCGCAATGCGTTTAATGGTTTGCATATCAGCACCACAATCAAAACAAGGGGAATCTTTCCCTCCCCACTGATAGAGGGCAGAGGCACTTCTATAAATATCACACCTAATTCTGTTCAATTTCCAATAAATAAGTAAAGGTAAGTTAAATAAATTTAAATTTATGGTTAAATAAATCCAATCCAATAAACAAACAATCAGGCCACTATATCACACAGTATTTTACTGGCCCCAACCAGCACCCAGAAACCACCAGATAAATTTACATAATAGAAATGTTACACCAACGTGCCTAGGAACAATCTCCTCTGGTCCCACCACTGCATTCCGGACCATCTGTACCTTTTGAGAGGTCTTCAAGAGAACCTATCACATAATCTATATGTGAGTTGATTAAAACATGGTTAAGGGACCCCGATTCAGGAAAAGGCATCCATGTGAGATGGCAGGTGGGGTGTTCTCCACTTAAAATCATTTAACTCACTGAAAAGGGCTGGTACACATCAGCAATGGCAAGAGACAGACTTTTCAGTGGACAAAATCAGGAGGCTTGCAGAAGGACTGAACTGCTGTCTGAAGCCTCTTATTTATCTATTTATTGTCATTGGGCACCTGCCTGTATCCGAGCCTGCCACTTTGATAGAAAAAACAGAAAAGCAGAAAAATCTGAACAAAGGAATCTCTGGTCACAGTTGCCACATGCTCCTTGAAGAGAAGTGATGAGTCCAACTATCTACACACACACACACACACACACACACACACCAAAGATCTTTGGCCCTTGGTTCCACCCAAGGAATTGCAACACTGTCAAGAGCTCAACCAGAGCCCACTTGGGGTTGGGAAGGAACCTCAAATCAAACAATAACCAATTGATAAATCTATAGATCCAATCCCCAGATTCAGATGATCCGTCAATTTCACACCCACTCAGGCTTGCTGGAGTTGAGCTCCAGCTTCTTCTTTCCAGTTCAAACCCCAGGATTCCCAGCATGGAGTGTAAGCGGCCAACACTTGCCAGCCCTATTCTGATTGATTGGATTGATTGAGCCTTGAACTAAATGGGGTCATTCTGATCCAGGGCTTCTCTCCCAAAACAAGGAGCCTCCAAAACCAATGAAAAGCTCCCACAAGCTGCAGTCTTCTTCCAAGCAACCCTCCCCCTTCCCCTCTTAAAGTCCACTGATTTCCTCTTGACAGTTGAATCAGAGGTTGTCTAGTTTATTGAACAGGCTTCAGAGAAATAATTCAAAACATTGCATTCAACTTTGCTGGCAAAGGTTGACAACCTTGCAAGAAAACTCTTGAGGGTATTCTGTTGTTCTGCAAGCTAAAGCTTTTGCTTTTCAGGGAGGGAGGGAGGAAGAACAGATGGAGGGAGGGAGGGAGGGAGGGAAATCCCTTGCTCTATCTTGAATTCTGGACTGTATCTTCCCATGAATCTGTGTGTGCACTGCAGCAATGCGATAATACAGGAATAGGGAAGAGGTTGCCATGAAGAGATGGGAGGTTTCAAACCCTATCATATATTCTTGCAGAAATACCTTCCTCTCAATTTACTAAACATCACTTGTGGTAATATATTTTATTCTGTGGGTCCTTGTATAGCTTTGCATAGATCTAGGGACTAAAAGATGCCTCTGGTGGGGGGGGCATTTCCGCCTGCTATGGGTGTTTTTGTCCTGTTAGGACCTGCGAAGCTTAGAGGACCAGATATGTCAGTGAAAGGTCATAGTATATAGCTGAGCCATTCCCAAGGGAATAGCTGAGCCATTCCCATGGGAATTTCCGCAGATGTATATTCTCATCCTGTTTATTCTCATCCTATATATCCTGTGGAAATAACATCCTGTTGAGGTCACTTGTTTTCTGTATATGCATTTTGTTCTCAATAAAAGCTGGTACCTGGGTCTACTCAGGGCTGGCATCTGCTCAGACGTTTTCCCTGCGTCTCATTTCAAATGTCAGTCCACCACAATCACTTTCAAAAAAAAGCCCTGCAATTTCATCACATGTCTACAAAGGCAACGCCCTAGAAGTACAGGGAAGGTCTGGTTTTTATTTGTAAGTCATGTGAATAGTGCAAGTCAATAATAAGCCCTCACCAATTATTCTTAGGAATACAATTTTGAGACTCAAATTCAGGTTTAGAATCCCAGCTTGCCTTCTAATATCCCCAGGAAGTCAATTGCAAACTGTTCTCCACTGAATCCATGCATAAAACACAAAGATTACCCTTTGCTGTTTAATGAGATTTACTTGATCAGATGGGGAAACTATCTGTTCATGTTGAGAACAATGACTTTCCTTAGATTTATATTTTTACGTGTTTCAAAGACAGCCCTGACATTTGGACATAAGCCAGAACTATGATCTGATGGTACAAACCTAATCAACAATGTGAAAAATGCCATGTAAGAAAGAAAGAAAAAATAAGTTAGTGGATCATCAGAGCGTCACCAAAACTGGGCAAAGGGGTAACTCAGAAAAGAAAACGTTTCCCTGCTGTTGTAGTTTTGAGATTAGTGCCACACTGAATTGATGTAACTGTAAACAAAACCACAGTACTGTTGCTAATAATTATTATAATGAAGAAGCCACTGCAAGGAAAGGCAGCAAGTAGCTGGATAATCTTAAATGACCCTGAGAGTGTTTCAAAACACAGGACTATAGCAAGTGGTCCCCAAAATCACCATGACTCCCAAAGCCAGTGAGGAGGACAAAATTTTGAACCTGACCTTCAACATTTCTTTCTAATTGTTGGAATAGAATTGTGGATCCTGCTTCAGCTAAAATAAATCCACTATACTGAATAGGACATGAGTAGGGAGAAAGTGCATCAGTACACAACAGTTCTTTGTGTTCTTCTAAACCACAGACTTAAATATGAGTAACCACACATTTGGAGATATACAACTCTTTAAGCAAATAGATCTTTGAATGCAGGTGGTCTGGTTCTCACCAATTACTTATTTCTGGGATGCAACCATCACTTCTATTTCCTTTTCCGATATTCTAGACATTTAACTATTATTACAATAGCACAGACAATACTGCTACCCTTCAAAAAGATCTTGACTATGTATCAGAATGGTCAAACAAATGGCAACTTCGAATCTCAACAAATAAATGCCAGAGCATATTGGCAGAAAAAAATCAGAAAATAAAATACAAGCTAAATAGTAAAGAACTTGTTGAGGATCCAAATTTTGTCAAGGACCTTGGAGTGCTCATCTCAAATGATCTAAGTGCTAGAGCCCACTGTAACTACATGGCCAAACAGGCATTAAGAGTTGTTAATCTAATCCTACGTAGCTTTTTCTCTGATAATATCACACTACTAACTAGAGCATACAAAACATTTGCTAGACCAATACTCAAATACAGCTCATCAGTCTGCAACCCACATGATGTATCTGATATTAGCACAGTTGAGAAAGTCCAGAAATATTTCACAAGAAGAGTTCTCCACTCTTCTACTCGTAGAATACCTTATGCCACCAGACTTGAAATTCTAGACCTAGAAAACCTTGAATTACGCCGTCTTCGGTCCGATCTAAGTAAGGTATATAAAATCATACATTGCAATGACTTACCTGTCAATGATTACTTCAGCTTCAACCATAACAACACAAGAGTACACAATAGATACAAACTCCAGGTTAACCGCACCAAACTTGATTGCAGGAAATACGACTTCAGCAACAGAGTGGTCAATGTCTGGAATACTCTTCCTGACTCTGTAGTTTCTTCCCCAAACCCCAAAAACTTTAACCTTAGACTGTCTACTATTGACCTCACCCCTTTCCTAAGAGGCCTGTAGGGGGCGTGCATAAGCGCACCAATGTACCTACCGTCCCTGTCCTATTGTTTCTTTTATATTTTTTTCTTTTTCTTATATGTATCCATGTATTCATAACTATGTTTTTACTTATACCTATTATCTTGTAAGCAATTGACAAATCAAAATACATAAATAAAAAAATAAATAAACAAAATATTGGTCCCAATTATAGGTTTCCGACTTTCTTTAGCTGCTACATGTAATTAGGCAAAGAAAAGCAGGAGAGTTAAAAAAAGGAAATGGAATATTTCTCCACAAAGGGCTGTTGGGAGCATTAGACAGTCCACCGAGTTGGCCCTGGGAAGATGGAAGAAGCAATCTGTTTACTGCACTGAGGGCAGAAGGCTGAAGTATTTTGCTTGACAAGACCTGCAACTGAACGCTTTGGCTTTGTCAAGTTGCAACACAAACCTCAGCCACTTACTTGCAGCTGAACAGCTGGAAGAAGCTCTGGTTTACTGGACCAGCTGTCCAGGGGAAGCTTTTAGGAGAACAGGCAAGCGATGGGAAAAACAGTCCTGCCAGAGAGAGAATGTATGGCTAACTTTGTAAGCTTCCTTCCTGGCTAAACTAAATGGGCTACCACAAAGGTGGTCATCAAGAAGAAGGCTGGAAGGTTGGAAGCACGATGAGCAGGATCATCCATGTCTAGCAGAGGTGTGCTGCTTTTATTTTAGTTACCGTATGGCACATTTCACATCGCATTTTGATTAAAAAAATTCAAGGGATAAAATTTAAAATATTATCAACGTATCTCTACATTAGAAATTCAATTTTTTGCTTCATTTGTCAGCTAGGAAATCAGCAAAGTCTCCCTTACGGGCTCCATTTTGGCACTCTGCCACTACATGTTGGGCGTTTTGTTTTTCAGCCCCAAGGGCACAATTCGAGGATGGCATTCCCCCCACACACACACACACACACTTATAGAGGGCATCTGTGCATCTATCGTGGCCGGTGTAAATTCCATTCAGATATCACACAGGGCTGGACAAATCCAGGTGGTTTCTCCAAGATGCAAGGCAAACTTTGACATTGCTCTGGGGCAATTTTCTATCCTATGTTGTTTCCACATGTTGTGTATGTTGCACAACAGGCAGGCTGCTACCATTTGCAAGCAGGGTAGTGGCGGTTCTGATTTCTAACATTCAGATGGTGAAAATGGAACCCAGGTATTTCACCGTGAGATGAATCCATGGGGATTTCCTGTGGGAAGAAGAAGTCCCCAGGATGGCTGCCATGAGCAGCTCTGGGGTCCACTTCTGATACCCGTAGGTAGCCCCTTCTGCTCATCCTGGTTTCTTTTGGGGTCCAGAAAAAGCAAAGGAGTGCCCCCAAAGCACCTGCACTCCACAGGTTTAGGGAGAATTGCAACAAGTGTGCAGAAAGAGGCAGGTGACAGCAGTTCCAGAGTGAGGTTTGAATGTAGATCAGTTAGTAGAGCAGTAGACTCGAGTTGGTCAATTTGATTTGGTCAGAAGTAAAGCCTAACAGAAGGCAGTTTTCCACAAAAGAACAGGCAGTCCTTGAAGTACAAAAGATGATGATGATGGTAAGGAATACAAATCCTTCCATGTTCTGGCCAAGGCTTCCTAGACCTTAATTACGCGCACACTTATTTTAAAAACAAGTCTTATTTTATTGCAATGCTGGGAATTGTTTTTATTCCCAGACGGTAATGAATCTCAAACAGTCCCTCAAGATGAGCACCCACCTTTCTTTCCTGTGAAGTGCTGCCAATAACAGGAGTGTCAAACGAACTAGAAAAAAAACCAACCAAAGTACAAAGGGCTTCAAGGATAAATCTGAACCGATCGAACCACTTTGCTTCCTGCAAAGGTTTCATCATCTTGGCCTGTCCTTTGTACCTTATTGGAGGGGCTATCACCTCCCAGCCTTACTCCCAAGTCGCCCCTTTTGTTTCAGTTGCTCTCGCCTTCTAGCAGCTCTGCACGCATGCACATGGGAACAGGCTCCCGCTGTTCCTCTGCTTCACTGCTGCCACACTCCAAAGGCTCCGGAGGCAGCACCCCACTCCCAGATGGTCCTGGCTCCATCTCTGCACTGGACGCAGAACCCTTGTCCGAGTCCTCGCCAGACTCCTGGACTGATCCCCGTTCTTCCACACTGTCCAATTCTGCTGCCATCTGCACAGGCTGCCAGTGAACCACAACATTCCATTCCCCACCATTCAGTTAGAACTGAAGAAGCTTCTTGGACAAGAAGTGAGACGTCTTCAAGGAAAAAGCTACGAAAGTCCACTTGCCTCTTGAGAAAGCCACTTTGGGACAATCATGACCTGGTTGACTGAGAATCTCCATCAGACGTTCATTTAGTGACTAGTCTACGTTACAACAGCACTGAAAAAAGTGACACAACCATTTTTCATACTTACAACCATTTTGGCAGCCTCGTGGGTGGTCATGTGAACAGAATTCAGATACTTTGCAACCGATTCATACTTATTGTGGTTGCAGTGTCCCAGGGTAAGGCGATTGGCTTTGGCAATCTTCTGGCAAGCAAAGTCAGAGGAGAAGATTCACTGAGCAACCGTGTTATTCATTTAACAAGTGCAGGGATTCACTTAACTGTCTCACTTAGCAAGTGAAATTTCGGCTCAACTGTGGTCATAAGTCAAGGAAAGTCTCTGCTATAACAAGAACTCGTCCTCATATCCTTCTACCATTTTAAAATATCATTTCTTCACAATATCCCCATTTCTAGGTGACAGCAGCTTAATATTGGATTTAGCCATTTCAGGACTGTTTTCCCTCTTGTCTGATACAGCTTTTGCTGTGGATATGATGGACACCATTTCTTTTTTTAAAATAATTTTTATTAAACACTTTTTCTTATATACAACATCATTTCCATTCATTACAACACTTTTGTTATGGTATACATATTTTACATAAATCTTAACTATCTATACACTTGTCTGTGTTGCTTAATCTCTCTTTGTCCATTATATCTTTTACCCTATTATCTTATTGTCTTCTTCTCTATTCAACTCTATATCTATTATTTAGCCAATCCTACAGGACATTCCACATCAAATAATAATCCGTTTCCTCCCTTTCCTTTATCTCCACGGTCAACTTATCCATCTTGGCACACTCTAGTTAATTTTTCTTATCACATTTGCTTCTGGTGGCATACCATCATTTTCTTCAGTTCTGTGCATAAGCTATTCTTGGTGCCATTAATAAATGTAGCATTAAATACTCTGTTTTCTTATCATATTTTCCCACTATTATATCTAATAGAAAAGTCTCCGGTCTTAATTCTATTTGCTGTTTAATTATTTCTTCTATCCATTTTTTTGTCCTTATTCAATATTTTCTCACTACAGGGCAGATGGACTCTGCTTCTTGATGGCATCGTCAGCAGTAGAGATCTACCCAGATCCTATGATGCACAAGGACCCCTGGAGAGGGTTTTCCCTTAGATTCATGGGCACAGTTGCCACCTCCTTCCTTTGCTGGGGGGAGAGGGGGGGTCAGGCCCCGATTGCCTGGGAACCTGGTTAAAAATGTGCCTGGAAAAGCTTGAACTGAGATAACTAGAAGGGTCTGGAAATGATGGGCTTAGGGAACCTGGTGGTCTCCCTCCGTCTGAGCCACGTGCTGCTTGCTTCCTGGTTGCATGCACAATGAAGGCCTCTCTTCTCCACCAACTCCACTTTTCTTCCTTCCTGTGCTGCTCATATACGCCCAATACATTTGAGCAAGAAACAAAACTAAACTACAGATGATTTTTTTTAAAAAAAAACCATCCCGAACATGTGCAGCTTTGCATTTTAAATGCATTTAAATCACAGCACCACCATAGTAGGGAGAATAAAATGGAACAGCTGAATATAATGACTTGGGAATAAGTACCACTTTGTTATGGAAAAGAAAGAAATGTTGAGAGAGAGAGAGAGCATTTAAAATGATGTATATGCCCAACATGCCACCCTGCTTGTAATTTTTTTATAAGAAGTACCTAAAGTAAGAAAGGATGTAGCAACAAAAAAACATCCCCTTGGTAGATCAGCCGAGATGCCGACTGTGAACTATGTGATTGCTGCTGCAGCTCCATCATTCTCAAGGCTGCAAATCACACACACACACGCACGCACACACAGCGTTCACACACACACATGTGCCAGGCCTGATCAGCCTGTCCTGGAAACACCTGCTTCTTCCCGTCTCTTCACAACACCCCGTCTTGTTCTCCATTGATGCCGCATTGTGGGTGTACAGACTGATCACAGGTAGTTCTCGGCTTACTACCACAATACTGAGTTCAAAATTTTCTGTTGCTTAGTGAGACAGCTGTTGAGTGAGTTTTGCACCCCATTTTGCAACCTTTCTTTCCAGTTGTTAAATGAATCGCTACAGTTGTTAAGTTAGCAACACAATTATGAATAACGATTCACTTAACAATTGCGTTACTAACTTAACAATTCACAATTCACAATCTTTCCCCATAGACTTTCTTTTTCAAAAGGTTGCAAAAGGGAATCACATGATCCCGGGACATGGCAACCGTCATAAATAGGAGTCAGTTGTCAAGCATCTGAATTTTGATGCTGCAATGGTCGTGTGAAAAACTGCCATAAATCGCTTTTTGCAGTGCCGTTGTAACTCTGAGTGGTCATTAAATGAAGCCAAGGATCTGGATTCTTTGAGATGGCCCTTCCGGCTCCTGGGATATCACGATCAGATGGTCCATGGGAATCGGACGGTCAGAAAGAGAAAAAAGCGGCCCCAAGAAAGGCTGCAAAATGCCAGCGGAAGGAAGAGACCCCGGCAGAGCCAATGCCCCTTTGGAAGAAGGCCTGGAGATGAAGCTGCCACGAGGGCTCCTGGGAGCTCTCTGGGCTTGGTGGTTTTCTTGCAGACGTTTCGTTACCCAAGCTGGGTAACACCATCAGTGCCAGAAGCTAGAAACCTCCTCCCTTCCAGCACCAGATTATGTAACTTAGCTGAATGTCCAAGTCTGTCATCTAAACCTCCATAACTGTCTGGTTTGGCTCTGCCACCCAACAGGACAGACACAGACTTCAGAGGGTAATTAGGACTCCAGAAAAAAACAAGGTTGGCTACCAACCTGCCTTCTATGGAGGACCTATATCCTGTACGAGTCAAAAAGAGGGCTGTGAAAATATCTACAAACCCCTCACATCCCAGACATAAACTGTTTCAACTCCTACCCTCAAAACGCACACCAGAACTAGACATGAGGGGAGTTTTTTCCCCAAACGCCATCACTCTGCTAAACAAATAATTCCCTCAATACTGTTCAACTATTTACAAAGTCTGCACTACTATTACTATTAATCTTCTCATCACTCCTTATCACCCATCCCCTCCCACTTGTATGACTGTAACTTTGTCGCTTTTATCCTTACGATTTATATTGACTGTTTCCTAGTATGATTTGATTGCTTATTGTCCCCTGTGACTATTAAGTGTTGTACCTGATGATTCTTGACTCTTGATGCATGTATCTTTTCTTTTATGTACACTGAGAGCATTTAGGAGCCTCTGTGGCGCAGTGGTTAGAGTGCAGTGTTGCAAGCTACTTCTGCAGCCAGCTGCCTGCAATTTGACAGTTTGAATCTCACCAGGCTCAAGGTTGACTCAGCCTTCCATCCTTCCGAGGTGGGTAAAATGAGGACCCAAATTGTTGGGGAAAAGAGGCCAACTCTGTAAACCACTTAGAGAGGGCTGTCAAGCACTATAAAGCAGTATATAAGTCTAAGTGCTATTGCTATTTGCACCAAAGACAAATTCCTTGTGTGTCCAATCACACTTGGCCAATAAAGAATTCATTCATTCATTCATTCATTCATTCATTCATTCATTCTGTCTATCTATCTATCTATCTATCTATCTATCTATCTATCTATCTATCTATCTA
>NW_020769327.1:15308501-15391689 GCF_900518735.1 Pseudonaja textilis
CTATCTATCTATCTATCTATCTATCTATCTATCTATCTATCTATCTAAAACAGCCAAGCTCAAAACCCACCAAGGACCCCACAATCCTCCTTCTCCTCCCTGCAAACTCCTCTCCCTTCTAGCACAGATGATGTTAGCTACTTTGGGACCTGAAACTTCTCCAAGAAAACCAGCCTGCTCAGCACACCCCAAACCCCCGTTTTCAGCCTCGAGCTACAAAAGATTCTGCTTTTTGAAGCTGTCAGTCAAACAAGGTGAAGACCAGAGAAGGGAACCTCCTGCGTTCATTTCATCGCAGCTCTCCCACCCAGGTAAGACACGGACTCTTTAAAAAAAAGAAAATAAAAAACCAACAACTCCTCTCATACTTGCTTTCTCATTTATCAACAAGCCTAAAGCCCCGCTAATCACGGCTTAAGAGCACCATTTACACCGCTTTTACGAATTCCAGGGGAAACAAAGGCCTTTAATTAACCGGGGGAAACTTTCGAAGGCGACCAATGCACGAAAGCAGAAAACCTCTGGATTAAACGCGGGTACCCGAGTTATGAAGACCCGGGAAGATAAAGCAGCGCCGCGAACAAGGTGGAAGCGAAAGATAAAGCGGGGGGGGGGGGGGGGGGCTGGGGGGCCCCCCCGGAACCCCCCCGAGAAGGGGGAAATTTTCCGGGGGGGGGCAGGGGGGGGGGGGGGGGGGTGTTTGGTTTTGTTTTGCTCTGAAAAAAAAGAAGAAGAAAAAGAAAGAAGGCGGAGGGAACCTTCTTTAATTGAAAGATGCCCGTGAGCCCCGCGAATGGGGAGACCTGGGGGGGGCAGCGCTCCGGCAAAGCACACACACACCCCCAGCTGACGCTCCTGTCACCGACGCGGCCTCCGGAGGGTCTGGAGACCCTGCCCAGTTGCTAAGAAACGGCTCAGCGAGGAGGGAGAGCAGGGGGTGGAGGGGCAAAGAGAAACACCCCCAGCGCCCCCCCCCCCTCCCCGCCCGCCTCGCCGGGCTCTAGACGCGCCTTTCAAGTCGGGAGCCAAGCTGGCGGCGGCGGCGGCGGCGGCGGCTCGCGGATGGCTGGCCGGCTTAGACAACGCTGCCCTCTATGGGCGGCCTGTGGGTACTGCAGGTTGTTCCTCGAAGTGGCGGCGGGTACCGGGAAGGTATGCCCGTCCCAAGTGACCCGCGCAAGCCGCGTTTAGCTTTGGCTTCCTCCCTAAGCAGAAAAAGAGGACGGGCAGACGAAAGCATACCGACAAAGGAGAAGAGTTGTAGTTGAGGGGAGGCATCCGTAGTGCTCTCTCGTTTTCCTGCAGGCGCTTCATTTCCCCCAACCCGGTAACATCACTGTCTTCTTCCCCCTCCTCCTCCTCCTCCTCCTCCTCTCTGCAAAGCCCCCTCCCTTCTAGCACTGAAGCGGGTACCTAGTTTGGGAAACGAAACGTCTGCAAGGAAAACCACCCAGCTCAGAGAGGACCCAGGGCAAAACCCCGTCCCTCCCTGGGAGGCTGGGGGTGGGGGTGGGGGAAGGGAGCTGCAAGAGGGCCCGACGATTTCTTCCACTAGATTTCGGCCCAAATGAAAGGGAGGGGGCGGGGGGGGAGAGAGACCGGCTCTCGCCAGTGAAGTTCATCCGTCTGAAATTGCCCGCGGCTCTTGTATAGGGCAGCAGGTGGTAAGAAGCAGGTTAAGGTGCAAAGCACACCCGAAGTAGGCTTTGATTATTTGGGCACAGACTGTTGGTGGGAGTTTTCTTCCCCGGGCATTTGCTACAAATGTTCGATTGAAAATTCAGTTGGAAAGCAATTTGACTGAATCTTGAAACCGAACTGACTTTTTGAATTGATTTCATGAATTGCGTCGCTAGATTGAATCACGTACCAAATTGGATTGGCAGTCCGAACAGAACTGATGTCATCTGATGATCTAAATCAAATGAGCACAGCTGGTGCACAACAATTTAATTATTCAAATTGAATCAACTCAGTGCTCTGAATCATCTCCAAAAGTCCGAATACAATCTGACATTATTTGCACAGGTCTAGATTTTAGTTACGTCTCGGTAGAGTGACGAGGAAAGAGGGTGGAGACAGGTAACAAAGAGAAAATTGCAGTCCAGAGTATCTTCCTGGCACTTGAAATGAAAACGAGAGGAAAAATGGAATTTAGAAAAGCAGTTCGCATAATACCATGTTATCCCTTTTATATACAGAAAAAAGCAAAGAAGAAATATCTGCGAACATGCCCAGATTACTATTCAGGAAAGTACAGATATGTTCAGAACCACATTTCAGCTTCTTGAATGTAGCAGAAAGAGTCATGAATATTCACCGGTTAACCACTATTCTATCCATTCCCCCTTCTAACCCTGAGCTGGGCTGCTCTGCATTTTTCGAAGAAGCTCAACGGGCGGATCTTCCTCCGATTTATTTATGCCACAAAACACCCACAGAAAGCCAAGCAGAAAGACCGTAGCTTTTCCCCGCTTCACCCCCACCCCAAATGAAGTCTCCAGCCAAGTGAACCGTCTACTTTTCAGAACATCTGCTCCAAACAGGCAGGAATCCTGGAAATGGCCCCAGCACCACTTGCCGGAGTCTTCTCTTCAGGGGGTCTCGGGGAGGATTTCAGACACGGCGCGCTTCCCACGGGTTCCGGCTGACGATCATAACACAAAGGATATTTGCACGCTATGATACTTCTTTAGCACAGCCCCGGGACATGCAACACACAAAAAAACCCCAACACAATCACATCTATTAACGTCCTGCAGCTTTAAGTTCCCCTTCACTTGGAAAATTCATTTCTCCACCCACCATATAGCCAGTGTGGGGTGGTTACACATTTGGGGTGGGGTGTGGGGGTCGAAACTGATGACTGACTCCCGCTCCCCGCAGTGCATTTCTTCAAGAAGTCTCTGGCTTGGTTGTGTGTTGAGCATTTGAGAGCAATCCCCTCGCAGGGTTTCGATGGCGCGATAGTAAGAAAGGGAGGTAAATGCCCAGCCATTCGAGTCAAGACAGTATAAACAACCGGATGCTTTTAAAATCCCCCTTCCGCTTTTTTTCCCCCCACTTTCTGTTGCAATTTTTTTGTACTCGTAATCACAGGGAGGGCTATGCAAGATACCCCCCCACCCTCCCCAGCTATTATCCATGCAATCCTTGGCCTGCAGAGCTCGCAAACTAGTCCGCAAACCCCGGGGGCACCGAAGCCTCATCCCCGCCCTCATTCTGGATGGAGGTTTTGTGAGGCAGAGCCCAGCGAGGGAAATCAAGCCTCGTTTTATTTTACTTTTATGTATACAAACGGGAGTCCATTTGCAACAAAGTTCAGAGTAAGGAGGAGCGGGAGAAAAGCACACCGCAACATCTTAGAAGGCGTGCAGGAGACATTTGAGCTCAGTGACTTTAAAATAACGATTATATTTTTTCGGGGGGGGGGAATAAAAATTCATGGGAAAAGGACACATAAAAGGAAGCCACACCATAACGAACAGCCATTATACACGGGAGGGTTTCCATTTATGCGCACGGCTATTTCGCAATAGTTCCCCAAAAAGAGGGACCACATTTCATCTTTTGTCCTTTTATTTTGCTTTAAAGCGTCCGAAATGTTATGATTGCTTTGCATTCGGAGTGAATGGGAAATTAACGCAAACCCAGACGGGCTGCAAGGAGGTAGAACTAGGGCGAAGTCAAAGAGAAGCGGGCGCGAGGCAGCGCCTTCCCGGCGCCTTGGAACGGCGGCGGGCTGCTATTGTAGGACGGAGGGGACCGAGCGGGGAAGCCAGAAAGGCGCGGAGCGGGAGCGGCCGCCTCGGCGAAGCGGCTGGCGTCGAGGGAAGGAGGCCAGGAAAGAGCGACGGGAGCGGAGGCCGGTCGCCGCCCGAAGCGAGGCCGCCGCCTCAGCGAAGGCGGTAAAAAGGCGACGCGCAGCTCCAACCCGCGCGCGGAGAAAGCGGCGCCGGCCGCCTGTCAGCCGCCGACCCGGCCTCGCAGCCCTCCCGGAGGAAGAGGAGACGGAGTCGGTGCTCCGCCTCAGGCCGCTTGACCGCCTTTGGCGCCGGCCGAGGAGAGGCGCCCCGGCAGCCCTGCCCGAAGGAGCTGAGCGCCGGAGGGCCCGGTGGAGCCCGAAGGGCAAAGGGCGCCTCAGAGGAAGCTTTTCCCAGCGCCCTTCCTCACCCCGCTGCCTCTCAGCTGCTACGGTATGTACGCATTCCAAAAACGTACACGTTGTACATTTTTCAACGGCATTGAGAAAAGGGGCTCGTGGCCGTTTTTCACACTTACGACCGTTCCAGCCTCCCGTTGCACAGTTGCAACACGCGGTCAAAACGCAGGCGCTGCCGGACCGGCATGTGTTTTTTGGAGGGTGGCGATGGGGGGGGGGAGGGGGGGATCACAGGATCCCTTTTGCGACCTTCCGATGAGCAAAGTCAATGGGGGAAGCCAGATTCCCTTAACAACCACCTTGCAAACTTAAATAGTTTGCCGTTATTATTAACCATTGTGGCAAGAAAGGTCGTAAAACGAGGGCATCTTTCACTTCGCCGCCTTTCTTAAGCCACAGACATGTTGGGTTCGTAAGTCAAAGGCTACTTATGAAACAAGCAAGTGATGTGAATTTATAGTTTCAGATTTAAAATACTGCAGGAGGGACAATGCTGAGGAGGCAGAGGTTTCCTTGGGTTGTAAAAATTGGAGGCTGATTTAGTCAGGCACCTTCGTGCCTGTGTGTGTGTGTGTGTGTGTGTGTGCATACACAGATGAGCTGTGAAGCTTGCAACAACAACAACTGTTACAAGGAGCCCTCCCTTGCAGAGCTGCCCATCCCTCTTTTTAATGCACCAGCATGAGAACATTGGGAAAGGGCCTCCCCACCACCTACCAGCCCCGCAAAGATGCCATTTTGCAGCTCCATTAAGTAGGTAGGAGAATAGCAAGGTTACCTCTAGGTGAGCCCGGCAGGAGGTGGGGAGCCACAGCCAAGAAACTGCTTTCCTGGTGATGTGAAAGGACTGAGAAAGTGGCAAGAAATGGGCTGCACCTGGGCTGAAGGTGAGAGCAGGAAGGTTGTATGCAGATTGTCACAAGAAGACCTCGGAGAAATCATTTCGCCAACATGGAAACTAACGTGCTTACTATATTATAATATTAAATGATATTAATTTTAAGTAGAGCCAGATGTTTAGAGTGGATTTGCCATTGTTATCCACCTATTGAGCCCTTCCCAAGGACCTGGGATAGGCAGGTGTTGTTTGAGGGTGTTAACAGGTATTGTAGCAGGATGTTAGCTGTCTTGCAATTGACTGATGAGGATTATTTTTATTTAGGCCACCACCAGACTCGACAATGACTCTGGAAAGCTCACAACATAACAGGAAGAAAAAGGTACAAAGTGTGTGTGTGTGTGTGTGTGTGTGTGCATAAAATCCAGGCTTTCAAGATTGAGGACAGCTCTTCCCAAAGGCCAAATCCCACAGATTTGGGGCTTCTTTGGGTTAAATCAGGCTTGTGTGTATGCTATTGAAAACGTTTCCGCATACTTTCCTCCAAGGTCATCTCTCTCACTCTCTTTCTGTGTGGTTACCCCCACCCCCACCCCCCCAGTGACATTCCTTGGCATGCCATGCTGTAAAAGAGGAAGACATTTCGGGGATAATTGCCCACACAAGAGCATTGAAGTAACCTGCTTAGGACTTCAAGCAGGCATGGAGATGATGTTGCTGGGAAATGTGGAGAGGCTCCAGGCTTTTATTTTGGGTAGGTTTTTGTGTTTGCTTTCTCCCTTGCCCTCTTCAAGCTGTGCGGTGGCTTGAACCATCTGGCAAAGCAAAATGCGGCATATTAAAAAGACTCGGCACGAGAACAGAACGGCTCCTTCACGCTCCTTCTCAGGCTGCACAGTAGCATTCCATAGATTTTTAGGAGCAGGGAGAGGTGGCTGTTCCCCATTATTGCTTTTCCTACCTCCTCTCCTCCTTTCGTTTCAAGGAAAAGGGGAGGTAGCTGCGGTCATATTTGTTAATTGATAAATACAAAATTGTCTTGATAATACAGAACTGAAACTGAAGACTCACACTGGGAAGATAAAGCAGGCTGCAGCTCTTCACGTGAATTAACCCTAAGGCAACTCTGCAAAGGGCAAACCTTGGAGTTCATTAACAGGAGCACGGTCCGGATTGGGGGTGCAGGTGGAACGCTACTTTGCCAAGGTCTGAGCCAAGGATTTGGGGCCTTGCCACCAGTTCTGAGCACTCCAATTTTAAAAGGACAGTAACACACTGGAGCAACTTTGGACAACGGCTACCGGGATGGAGGCAAGTCTGGAGAAGAAGCTAAAGAAGTACCAGATCTGGGCAGGCTTAGCCAATAGAGGAGATGAGTGAAGACAGTAGAAATCCATCCTTGCTTTCTTTAAGTCAGTCTTGACTCTTGGCAATAGTCGGGCAAGTCCTGGCAATATTTCCAAAAGTGGCCTGTCCTGGTCTCCTTCGTCCCAGGGCTGAGAGAGGGGAACCGGCCCCAGCCCCCCAAGCCCAAGCCAGGACTAGAATTCAGCTCAGCATCTTAATCACTAGACCCGTGATGGCGAACCTATGGCACGTGAGCTACAGGTGGCACACAGAGCCATTTGTGCAGGCACGCGAGCCTCAGCCAAACTTACCTGCCCTGCGCATACCTCCCAGCTGATGTGCAGCCTGCTTGAGGCCGTTTTCGCCCTCCCAGAGGCCCGAGGGAAGCCTCTGCAGCCTCGGGAAGCTGAAAAACGGGCCTTCCGGAAATACCGGAAGTGATGAAACGGGTCCGTTTTTCAACCTCAAAAGGCTGCAGAGGCTTCCCTCAAGCCTCCGGGAGGGCAAAAACAGCCTTCCCCGGGCTCCAGAGGCCCTCCG
The DNA here is from genome assembly GCF_900518735.1 of Pseudonaja textilis. The sequence goes on from NW_020769327.1 coordinate 15,315,389, forward strand.
TAGGCTGAAACGGGCACTTCCAGTATTTCCGGAAGGCTTGTTTTTCGGCCTCCCGAGGCTGCAGAGGCTTCCCTTGAGCCTCCAGGAGGGAGAAAAAGGCCTCAAACGGGCCGGAAATCAGCTGAGAGGCGTGTGCATGCGCAGTGCAGGTAAGGGGCAGGGGGTGTTGCACATACATGCGCAGGGGGGCGGGACACATTGCATTGTGGATGCCAGCGCATGCGTGTGCACACTATTGCCTGCACGCACACTTTCGGCACAACAGAACAAAAAAAGATTCACCATCGCTGCACTGGACCAAGCCGGTTCTCCGATCAGATATCAGAAAGGCTGTCACCCAGGAAAGGGAATGCAGGTGTCCTCAGTCACCCCAGAGAGCAACAGCAGAATCTGTGGGAAACTAGATTCCGATTAAGTCACCGTATGGAGCGGTATGTTCCTCTTCATGGAGGGGTTTAAATAGAGGATGGATGTTTATCTGTGAAATGCTGTAGCAAGTCCTCCCCAGAGACACTTTGAAGAACAAAATGGGTGTCATATAAATGAAATAGAGGAGCAGGAAGCCGCCAAACCAGGTGAGTTGTAATGATAAAGCATACTTAGTCCCTTCCCTGGCCTTCTCACCATCACTGCTCACCTGCTCTAGAGGAACAAGCCATGGCAGGACTCCCCCTCTTGGCTGATTCGGTGAAACTGGGAAGAAAAAGGAGATCGGGAGGATAGGATAGGACAGGATAGGTAAGAGCAAGGTTGGAAGGGACCTTGGAGATCTTCTAGTCCAGCTGCCTGCTCAAGCAGGAGACCCTATACTATTCTGGACACCTGGACACCAATCTCTATCACCAGTGGCAGAGCACCTGTAACTTCTAGAGGGAAGCCGTTCCACTGATTAATTGTTCTCCCTGTCAGGAAATTTCTCCTTAGGTTGCTTCTCTCCTTGATGAGTTTCCATCCTTTGCTTCTTGTCCTCCCCTCTAGTGCTTTGGAGAATAGGTTGACATCCCCCCACCCTTCTTTGGGGCAACCCCTCAAATATTGGAGCACTGCTGTCCTGTCTCCCCTGGTCCTTCTCTTCACTAGACTAGCCAGGCCCAGTTCCTGCAACCGTTGTTCACATGCCTTAGTCTCCAGTCCCCTAATCATCTTGGTTGATCTTCTCTGAACATTTTCTAGAGCAGGGGTCTCCAACCTTGGCAACTTTAAGACTTGTGGACTTCAACTCCCAGAATTCCTCAGCCAGCAAGTCCACAAGTCTTAAAGTTGCCAAGGTTGGAGACCCCTGTTCTAGAGCCTCAACATCTATTTTGTATTGTGGCAACCAAAAGTGGATACAGTACTCCCAAGTGTGGGTTTACTAAGGCATTATAAAGCAATAGTAAGAGAGGATGACCTTGGCGTTAATTCTGCAAAACAGGGAGAGGGACAACCAGAGGCTTCAGAAACCAACTTCCACAGCGTCGTCTCTGAGCTACAGAAGTGTGTGAATCGTGCATCCAAGCCCCCCCACTGTTTGTCGCTGTTCTTGACATTCACAGACCTCCCAAGCTCATTTGGTTGGACTATGGAACATGCCGGCCCTTTCGCTCCAATCCACAGTCACCTCCGGTCACTTGCAGGCCTTAAGAATGGTCTGCTGCCTCTGGATGGAGAAGTTTGGAGTTGCCAAGGGACCCTTCAGCTGGACCAGATGGGCAGCAGCTGGACACATCTGCCCCCTATGCCTTTGCCCAGGTCCCGGGGTGTCAGTCCGATTGAGGGTTTTGTCCCACAATTTGGGGGTTCCTCAAAAGAAACTCATTTCCTTCTCCAGCCTGGTCTATCTTGGGTGAAAGGAGAAGGGCAGAGTTTTCCAGATGAAAATGTTGCCACGGCATATTCTCCCCTCCCACTGAATTAAACCGATGGCAACTCAACAGGCTTATTTTGCCACACACGGCAATGTGTCTGATCGTTTTCCACAGTTGCTTTTCTATACGGAAACTCTTGCAGCGCGTCATCGATTTCATTGTCTTTTTGTTGCGTGTTGTACAACAAGGTCACCTAGTGTAATAAGATTGGGACTGGGTTAGGGGCTTCTGTCCTCACTGTGAGTTGTGTTGTGTTGGGGGGGGGGGAGGCTCAGCCAATATCATTGTACGCGTGCACTCTGACAACAAAGGCAATAATAAGAATTCCTTGATTTAAACAAATACTGCAAAAGCAACAGAAGTGGAAATGAGGACAGCCTGGTGCACTGGCCACCATCACCCTCCACCCCAAGAGAGAAGCAAGGGGGAGCTTTTAGCAGGACCCTCCTTGGATCGGAAGGGATGGGCAGCCCTCAGACCATGACATCCACCCCAAGGCCGATGGAGGGGAATGGCCCAGTGCCTGTGGACTCAGAGTAGGGAGCCGATGCAACCTGGAGCACACCTACACTGGGCTCTGGTGCATTGGAGCAGTCGGCTGCTTTCCTTGTCTGCAAAAGGTTGGCCTGTGGCCGGCAAAGTTCCAGTGACAAACAACATCCTGAAGCAGGCTTGAGTACCTAATGAATTCCTACATTGCCCGATGAAAAGGCTGGCTTCGTGTCGAACATGCCAGTGTATAATGCATTGTGCGGGTGGGGAAGATTGTAAATGGTTGCCGTATAAATTTGGCCACTCTTGGTATCTCAGGTTCTCAGGCACCCCCCTCATCAGGCACCTCCTCAATCCATGCAGATGCGCAGGCAGGACTTGTCTGCTGTCCGAGGCTGACATACGCAGAAGTTCTTTAAAATGATAGCATGCTACACATGGAAATCAATATATAGTATGTACACCATTGTCCCTTTTAGAATCAAGCATTTGAAATGCCTCTGCAATTTATAAAAATCTACCTTGCGTGGTTGCAATGAAATTAATCTTTCTGTCTCTCTTTGTGTGTGGTCTGTTTAAAAATTGCATTTTCAAAACCCGTTTCCCGGCTCCTAGACTTCATTCAGTTGCACCATTACTCTTCCAGAATGGCTCTCAGTTGAGAGTTTTATAGGGCAACCTCCCTCGCTGGCTTCACATAATTTTATGGGGATTCAAATAGCAATATCATCAAGCCCAAAACTCTTGGGAGTTTTGCAAGGACTGGTCGTTTGAGTGCTTTTGAAGCGGATGAAAAGCAGGATGAAAATGATTAAATAAATATTTAAATGTATGATTTTCCTTTGTACAGAGAAGCATTTAAGAAACCAGGAGCAAAAGGGATTGGAAGATTTTTCTGACATCACTTAAATGTCTCCTGTTCTTCTTACAGAGACCACCGGGGTCTTTCAGGGCAAGGTTTTGTGTCTTGTCCTTTGTTTTGCCTCCTATCCAGCCACCTATTTGCCTTGGTAAGAAGACAGTTCGAATCCTGCGTCCAGCTTTGGTTGCCACAGTATAAAAAAGATGTTGAGACTCTTGAAAAAGTGCAGAGAAGAGCAACAAAGGCGATGAGGGGACTGGAGGCTGAAACATGAAGAATAGTTGCAGGAACTGGGTATGTAGTGAAAAGAAGGACTAGGGATGACATAGCAGCGGTCTTCCAATGTTTTAGGGGCCTGCCCAAAACTCTTGAAGGTAAGACAAGTAACGGATAGAAATATATCAGAGATCCAACCTAGAGTTAAGGATAAACTTCCTGACAGTGAGGACAATTAACCAGTGGAACAGGTTGCCTCCAGAAGTTGAAGTGCTCCATCATTGGAGGCTTTTAAGAAGAGACTGGACAGCCATTTTTCTGGAATGCTATAGAGACTCCTGCTTGTGCAAGGGGTTTGTTGAGGTAATTCCCCATTAGGAGAATGAGCGCATACAGGGAGAGGTAGTGAGAGAAGTGCTGAATAATACACAGACAGCACACAGATACACTGTACAGTAAATGTAGGTTTTTACTTCCAGAAACATTTAAGCAAAGTTCAAAATAAGCAGTCCAAAGTCATTCACAGGTAAGGGAGTCAGTGTACAGTCCAGGGATAATCCAATAATAAAGTCCAGTATCAAAAACAGTTCAGTAACAGACTTACATCAAATCCAAGAATAACAGTCAATAGGAGGAACGGCAATTCTCTCCAACAGAAGGAAAAAAGAGACTGAGACACACATTCTTCTGAGACTAAGACTAAACAACCCAAGTTTCTGGCTCCATCTTATAGCCCTTTGAGAAACCACACCCAATTACAGTTTTAGGATTTTCTTAAAGATACAGTATTAAAATGTTTATTCTGGTTTATATATTTCCAACCCAAATACCTGTTAGGTGACTTACATTCCTAACAGGGTTGGACTAAAAGACCTCCAAGATCCCTTCCAACTCTTGTTAATTTGTTATCCTCTCTTTTCTCTTGATGTAAATCTTTGTTCGTGTGAATCACAGCATGTTGTGTTGCTTTTTATTTCTCTGCACTGAAAGACTGCCAAAATTGGGCTTTCCTGCTAGACTGAACAGCCTCCGCCCCCTTCCACTGACTTTTCAGTACACAGCAGTGGATTCTCAGGGCCTTTCTCTATCCTCGTTTGGCAGGTTTGAAAAATTCCCATTTTATGAAATCAAAGCACAGGGAGAAATTTAACAGGGGACGGCTTCTTGGGAGCATAAGCTTTTTTAATTCATATCTGAATGGGAAACACATCCAATAGCAAGAGCACTTAGATTTATATACCGTTTCACACTGCTTTTACAGCCCTCTCTAAGCAGTTTACAGAGTCAGCACATTGCCCCCCACCAACCATCTGGGCGCTCGTTTTATCGACTCGGAAGGGTGGAAAGCTGAATCAAACTTGAGCCACTCAAGATCAAACTCCTGGCAGTGAGCAGTGAGTTAGCCTGCGATCCTGCATTCTAACCACGGCGCACCATTCAATGAACCACCATAACCAAAATATGGAAGAGACTGGCAGCATGTGTCAGCCTCACCCTCCAGGGCATTCCCATCCCTGCCCATCTTCTCAGAGCCAGACTGGTCAGGAAGGAACTGCCTTGGTTCAATGGCATGTTGCAAGTGAGCACCAGCCCTTTGAGGTAGGCTAAGTCAAGGAAAAGTTCGTGCAAGAAATGCTAGAACTCTATGGACTATATAGGCTACAACAGCAAAGTCTTGAGAAGCCATCTTTAATGAACAAGTAATCTTAGATGGGGGGAAAAAAGAAAAGGGGAGAAAGAGAATGGAAAGTTTAAGATTGGGGAAAACAACTCCAAAAAAATAGAGTGAAAAATAAGTATAAAATCAGAAAGCAACAAAAGAGGGAAATGCAGAAGAGAGAATTAGAACTAGAGAGACAAGGGGGTAAAAAGGGGAGGGAGAAGATGAGAGGGAAGAAAGAAAGGAAAAGAAGTTATAAAGGACAGAAGCAAAATATAGACAAACGGTCTATTTAAAGATAATGGGTGAAAACTTAATGGAAAAAGGGATTCTGCAAAGGTACATAAGATAGTATGGTTATATTAGAAGCAGAAATAATTTTAGAAAATATGAAAAAATGTATGATTAAAATGTCTGATATCGTAATTCAGTGGAATGCTTGTCGATAAATAAATGTAACAAAAGGTATATTTAATGATTTATAAAACATATGTGAAGAGAAATAAGGGAAAAATTAATTATGGAGATTATATATGTTTTTAAAGAAATATGATATTGAAAAGAAGTGTTAAAGATGTAATGGTTTTAATGATTATTAATGATAGAACTGAACTGGAATGGAATGAGGGTTTATAATTACATATATTTACAATCTTTCTTTTTTTTAAAGAATATAGTGTGTATTATAAGAATGTACCAAGCAGAATTCAATTGGAAGTTATGTATTATGTATTATATTGAAGGTCATAAACTTAAGGTATATATTGAAGTTTAAATAAGAGTTGAATGGATGTAATTAAAAGATATAAAGGTGTCATACTCCAATTAATAACTACAGGAGAAAATTTGTTTAATGAGAAAAGATAATATGAAATTGAAACAGAACAGACAAAAGTATAAATATAATGATTTGAATTGAGATGAGATAATCAAAATAAAATTGAGAAAATTAAAAGAGGGGAAAAACTATTTAGAAAATGTAAAATAGTATAAGATATGGAACAGAATACAAAAAGGAGCACAAAATTGAGTTTTGTGTCTGTATAAAGAAGTTCAACCCAGGACCATGCTATTTTCAAAAAAGATATTTTACTTGTATTTTGTGTGTGAAAACCCAAATAAAACTTTAATTAAAAACAAAACAAAACTATCTCACTTAGAACATAAATTCTGGGCCTCAATTGTGGCAAGTCGAGGACCCGCTCTACTTTTTCCAAGGTCACCTCTGGGCTCCTTTGCTGTGAGACTCAGCTGAGAGGAGGGAGGGGGAGATCTGGTGAGTGCTCAGGCCCAGGACCCTCCCCGCCACCACCGCTAGAGATGGAGCCTTATAGCATGCAGGGAAAAAACACTGCGTATTTGCTTTGCTTGTGGGTCATAAGCGAGGCTATTGCCGTAAAGAAGGGACGTTCTCCAAGGAGGTCACTGGACTGTATGTCCATGTTGACTCAGAAGAAAGCTTAGCTGGAATCTTGCAGCCTTTGCCCTGGCATTAGTATTCCTTAAGACTGGGAAATGCTCTTCAATGCTCAATGAATTAACAGCTGAAGGAAACGTGTAGACATTTGCAGGCTTCTGTGCAAACAATGACAAAGGGGGGGGAAAAAAATCTTCCTCTGTCTACTGCATCATTTTATCACCGAGTCAGATTGCCTCAAGGTGATTTTGCTAGAATCGAAAACCTCTGATAAGACAATCTCAAAAATAAAACCTCAGTTCTCATCACTCCATAAGGGCCAACCCACACTTCCGTGTAGAAAATTTTCATATTTTAAAAGCCAGACAAATCATAAAAATTACCTTCTCCCTGTGGCAATGCATCCTCTAGTTTCTAGGGCAGGGGTCCTCCAATCATGCAGGGTGCAAAGAATTCTTGGCGAAAGGCAGTTTTGGAATTTCCAGGCAGTCCCGCATCCTGTCAGCCTCCCCATCAGAGTGATGTCACGGGAAAGGCTGAGAGCCTTTTGGAGGAAAGCCAACTCATAAAGAGCCTTATCCAATCTGTAGCAGCCCTTTGAACTGGACTTGGAAGCCTTGTGGGCACCAAAACTCTGGCATGATGCTTCCAGATCCACTCGTTGGGGCCACTGCATTCTGGGCCAACCACAGCTTCCAGGTACTCTACAGTGGCAACCATAGGTGGCAATAGCAAAATTGCCTGTTGATGAAGGCAAAATCCTCACTGCCTCCTTCAAGTTGGCCAACACCACCCCTCCCTCAACCATAGAGAAATTAATCGCATCCTGTCATGGCGCAGGCTCAGATTCTGAAGAAGCAGCTCCTGCTGAATCTATGTTATGTCACCCATCCGGCGAATCCAACACAGGCAACACATAAGGAGCAGGAAGTGTCAGAGGATGAGGACCTCCCAGAACACATGTGGACAGCAGAGAGGAGAACAGAACAGGAAAGGCCTATATTAGGCTACTGGTCAGCAAAGAAGTAAGTCATCTGCCTTCTGAGAGTGAGATTGACTACAGCTATGTAAATATCTGCATCTGGCTTGTAGGTGAAGTTTGTGTGTGGATTCTGCTTCTTGGACTTGCTGACAACCTTGACTTGACTCTGGACATTCTTTGGCATGCCCCTGTCATCAATAAAAAGCTTGCACTTGGCTTTGTTTACATTCCTTGTTTGTTCTAAATTCTTCTGCCTAGTAATAAACTAATAATTAGCTGAGAAATTCATTCTCATTCTCTCTCTCTCTCCCTCCCTTCCCCTTCCCCTTCCCCTCCCTCTCTCTCTCCCAGTCATTTTATTAGACTCTATTCAAGTGGCAGCCAACAAATGTGAATGATTTTATCCACAAAGAATCTTACTAAAGGTGTCATATCAGCCTGCAGGAGATGTCTCTACCTCATTACTCAGGCTACCAGATGAGGAACTGCAGAAGAGAAAAAAAAGCAGACAAATATAAATGTTCCGCTGTTCATATCATCATGGTATTTCCTGAACCATGTTAGGTGACTTTCACTCTTCCTTTTCTGCTAGAGTCATTCAGGGAACTGGAGGTAAATCAAGGAAGCTTCAGCCAGTAGGCAGAGACCTGCCAAGCACTCTTGTAATCTGCATTCCAGAATGGAGATTTGTCCAGAAGGGTATGGGGGTCTCCTGCTGAAGCAGGGGGTTGGACTAGAAGACCTCCAGGGTCCTTTCCAATGCTGTTATTTGGTGGTGGTCTATGTCCTCCACTTCCACTGTTCTCTATAACCCAGTTCCACTTTGCACGCAGAGAAGCACCCAAACTGGGACCGTTTCTCACAGCTAATATGGGAGCTAGGTCTACAAGAGAACCAGATGTCTCCTTTGCATCTGTGTAGTTTGTTAATTTCCTATGATTTCAACTTCTCCATCCAAAGGAATATGGTCTTTACTCATTTCCTTTCTTTATTGTTTAGTTTATAAAACAGTGCTGTTGTACTCTGTAAGGAAAAAAAAAAAATATTGGCAGGAAATTAAAAATAAATAAGCGTCTTAGAGCAGGAATGGACAAAAAATAGCAGAAGGCCATTAATAAGAGTATGATCTTAAGGCCCTAGATCAGATGTGATGACCCAGAAGATATCAGAAATATAACAAAACCCAAAACGTAACTAAAAATCCTTTCGTGCCTTCAACTTGGCTTCACTGTTTAATTGTTCACAGTGGAGGAATAAACTATTTTCAAAATAACATTTCAAAAAAAAGAAACACAGTTCAAATTCAAAGAGCCGATAACAAAGCAAAAACAAAAAACAAACCGCATTGCATAAAGTTCCACGATAGACCAGGGTAGATAATTGCCAACTTCAGGAAAATAACCAGGTAGAGTCTGTTGGAAGAACACCAACCAAGATAACTTTTCTTCAAGAATAAAACACTAATTTGTCTCCAGCATCTGTTAGCACACAGGTCCAAACTCTTATGCAAATCTCCCATATGCAACCCATGAAGAGGATCATGGCCCTTTCCTCCCAAGTAGACCACATTTTACCCTGATCCTCTCCTCCCTGCGTGCCCTAGGATGGATAGGGGATGGGCCTGGGTCGTCCTCTGACTGCTCAGCCGGCCTCTGCCCTTCCCCAGCCTCCTCCACCACCTCCGGAGCCACACTCCCACTCCTTGTTGGCTGTTCCTCCTCTTCCTCAGAGTCAGTCTCCACCAGGGGCATGACATCAGGGGTCTTCAAACTTGACAGCATTAAGACTTGTGGACTTCAACTCCCAGAATTCCTCCTCCAGTCCTGTTAGCTCAAGAATTCTGGGAGTTGAAGTCCACAAGTCTTAAACTTGCCAAGTTTGAAGACCCTTGCCCTAGAATGAACTCAGCAGGAATTAAGAGAGGAAAGAAACAATTACAAAGAAAAGGGAAATCTTAGAAATACCTTTGCTCCTCTACGCCAGGAAAGCTGTGTCCCAACTGCATTTTTGTTTTTAAAGTTGCCAGCAGCCATGTCTGGAAAACCAGCACAGGATGACTAACATGGCTGCAAAGCAAGATTGTAGCCCCGTTGGTAAGCAACAATTTAATCAGCATCACCCACCGAAAAGGCAACTGCTGCATCAAGGCAGGTTTGCTGTGGGTGGTGGGCATTTAAAGATCTTCTCTTGGTATTCTGAGAGGCTGAATGCTGGACACCACGAAGAATTGCTGCTTCTGGATGGTAGCAGAGAGGAACCAGTACTTTGCCCATCAATGTTCTAGAAACCCTTGGCATTTCCGCCATTTCCTTGCAGTCCTCCAATACTTGCTACTGTGTATGACTTTTTTTCCTTTCTGTTCCCTCCTTCCAGGAGTTTTCCCAATTCATCAAGGATCACATCACAAATGAAACCATTTCCTGTAGTGATCTCATCAGCAATCTTCTCATCTGACAGGGACAACCCTTCCTAGAAGGAAAAAGAAGGAGAAAGTTGACAGGAAGACAGGGAAGTCTTGATGATCCTTGAGGGCACACCAAAAATTTACGGATGTTCAAACCTGAAAGGGGGAGAAAAGGGAGGAGGAGGAGGAGGGCTGATTGATGCACAGCTCTCCTTTAAGAGTCTGTGATCTGCCTTTTCTGAAAATCAAAGGCTTGCAGTATTCTAATGCATGATTCATAACTTTCTCCTTCCAGTCAGCTGTCATGTAGAACAATAAACAAAACCAGTTTGTCATTTATCAACTTTACTGAGATTTAAAATGATACAAGTCACAAATCAAATTATATAATTTTTGCAGCAACAATACTCCAATCTTATAGCATTGATTAATAATAAAAGACTAAATAAAGCATGAAACAAGGAAGAAATAAATGTGATGGGATTAAGAACGAACCTAATTCAATTTAGGTTAATTCTAACGTTCACTCAGTCTGACTCTAAGCCAGGGGTCTTCAAACTTGGCAGCTTTAAGACTTGTGGACTTCAACTCCCAGAATTCTTCCTCCAGTCATGTTAGCTCAGGAATTCTGGGAGTTGAAGTCCACAAGTCTTGAATTATAATGGCTATAATGCTTAGAATTTCCAAGAAAACTTTTTAATACTGATTAATATTAGGAATTCACAAATATTTTTAACAGAATTTGATGAAGTTATCAAGTGCCATAAAGGCTGAAAAGGAAGTGTTTGTGCTAAAATTAAGGCAAACTAGTAGTAGCTTTAAATACCCATGTAAATGTTGAATAATTAAACAGGCAGCCTGCAAATTTCACAGAAACAGGTGGAAAAGGCTTGTGTTGCTTCCCATAATTTGATGAGCCATTTCTGTATAAACAGCAGAGATGCTTTAGTAAGGCACCTGTCTAATCACAGAAGGATGGGCAGGGCTGCCTTTTTTTTTTTTTTTTGGTTGTTGAAGTTGGTAATTAAAAAGAGGAAAGCAGGAAGCATATTGGATGCACCGTGATTGGAGTTACAGTAGCGGTTAAAGAAACATTGCTTAAAAGTTATTTAATGACACAATTGAGTAGCCAAGAAAGATGTCTAGGAAAGAACAAATCAAAATGGGGGGGGGGGGGGGAATGATATTTTAAAGCAGGCTGTCAAACTCCTGGCCCACAGGTTGGATGCATCATGCGCTGGTCATGCCCACATCTGGTTTAGTGAAGGAGGAAAAAGTCCCGATACCACCGTGATGACGTGAGTTTGACACCCCTGTTCTAAAGGAAGAGTTTCTGTGTGCTTTAGCCTGAGAGTGGAGAAAAGCTAGTTTCTGAAAAATAGTTTGTTTTGTTTTTGGAAAAAAAAAGGGCTGCCACAAAGATGAGGGGGTCAACCTATTATCCAAAACACCTGAAGGCAGGACAAGAAGCAATAAGTAGAAACTAACCAAGCAGAGAAGCAACCTAGAACTAAGGAGAAACCTCCGATGGGTAAGAACAATTAACCAGTGGAACAACTTGTCTTCAGAAGTTGTGGGGTCTCCATCACTAGAAGTTTGCAGGAAGAGATGTTGAGTGTTAAGTTTGAGCAATGAGAGGCTGAACCAGAGCATGAGTGCAACAATACTTTATTTAATAATAAAGGGCTGACCGTGCTTGCCACGCCTGGAACTGGCTCGCAGCAATCAGCAACTGGTTGGACCCCGCAGCCTGCTTTTATAGCTGGCTGCTGGAGAGGATCAACCAATGAGGAAAGGGGAAAGAACGCCCACGCAAAGTGAGTGGACCTGAGTGAGAACTCCTAGAGTCCTCAGGACATAACACCCCTTCCCCCCAGATGCGAACATGCATAGTCCTTGAGGTAGACGGGGGGGTTGTGTTGGCGCCCGGAACGGCGCAGCTCGGGAGCATTGTCTGTCCGTTCAGAGTCAGTCTGTGACGGTTGAGCCGGCAGCGTGTCGCCCACGCGCTCTCCGGATTGGGCATCCTCGGGACTCACAGGGTTGGATACTGGGGTCGAGTTCCCGTGGGCTGGATCAGGCTGGTCAACTCTCGGGGCGCTGTTGTCCGAGTTCGGGCTGACCGGGACGGCTGTTGGTGCGGACTGGACGTTGGGTGCGATGATGCTGAGAGGCGGATGAGGCGGTTCCCCTTCGTCTGGTGATTCTGGATTTCTGCTGGCAAGGGTGCTGTGGCGCCTCCGTAGTTGATCTATGTGCCTCCTCCAAACGCGACCATCCTCCAGCCTGACCCTATACGATCTCGGCCCAGTGATCGCGATGATCTCGCCTGGCATCCATAGTGGGTCCCCTGCGAAATTCCTCGCGAATACAGGCTCCTGTAACATAAAATGTCTAACCCCCGAAGTGGAAGCGAGGGGCGAGCCAGGGCAGTAATTGGGGTGAAGTCTGTCCAATACAGTCCTCAGGCGCCGGCCCATCAGGAGCTCCGCTGGGGACTTATTGGTGACTGAACAGGGGGTTGAGTGCTGGCTCATCAGGAACCGTGAGAGTTTGTGGTGCCAGTCCTCCCTGCTAAACCTGGCGAGGGCTTCTTTGGTGGTCCTGACGGCTCTTTCCGCCAACCCATTACTGGCAGGGTGAAATGGGGCTGTGAAAATGTGGCGGATGCCCAGGTTGGCAGCAAAACGGCTGAACTCTATTGATGCGAATTGTGGGCCATTATCGGAGACGATGGAGTCGGGTAGCCCGTGCGTAACGAACAGGCGCGTTAACACGTTGGTGATTGCTAGTGTGGTGGTCGTGGATAGCTGTGCTACATCAATCCATTTGGAATAAGCGTCCACGACCACTAGGAACATCTTCCCATGCAAGGGGCCGGCCAGATCGATATGGATTCTAGACCAAGGGCCGCTGGCGCTCTCCCATCTGGTAGGGGTGGCAATGGGGGGAGCAGGACGGGATTCCTGACAGATGTTGCAGGAACTTACCCAATTGACAATGTCCTCGTCTAGACCCGGCCACCACACGTAGCTGCGTGCTAATGCTTTCATTCTCACGATGCCAGGGTGTCCTTCGTGCAACGCCTCCAGGACTCGGGTACGCAGCGAGGTCGGAATGACCACTCGAGTGCCCCATAGTAGACAACCCTGCAAACTAGACAGCTCCTGCATGCGGGTCTTAAATGGAGTTAATTTGTTATCAATGATGCCACCCGGCCACCCCCTCCTCACCCAGTCGAGCACTTGGGCGAGCGTTTGGTCTGCCTTGGTTTTGGCGGCGATGTCAAGGGCGGTGATGGGCAGGTCCAACTGGGTGATCTCGAAAATGGCGTTGACAGGAGCGGGGTCTTCAGCCGGAGCGGGTAAGGGGCAGCGACTGAGAGCGTCGGCGTGGGACAGTGTTTTGCCCGGGCGGTGAATAAGTTTGTAGGAGTAGGCCGCTAGGAAGAGTGTCCACCTTGTCATTCTAGGGGAAAGGACCTGAGGGGTCTGTTTGTCCCCGGCCAGTAGGCCCAGGAGGGGCTTATGGTCCGTAACCAGTTCGAAAAAATGGCCAAAAAGGAATTCGTGAAACTTTTTCACGGCCGCAACAGCTGCTAGGGCTTCCTTGTCGATCTGGCTGTAATTGCGTTCCGTGGCCGAGAGTGTCCTTGAGAAAAAGGCGATGGGAGCCTCGGCGCCATTGGGAAGTTTGTGACTAAGGACCGCCCCAATTCCAAAAGGGGATGCGTCTGCTGCCAGTACTAAAGGAAGGTTAGGGTCGAATTGGATAAGCACCGCCTCTGACGTGAGTAGTGATTTGACGGCGTTAAACGCCTGGTCTTCTTTGTGCCCCCAGTGCCACGGTGACTGTTTGTCCAATAATCTGTGAAGGGGTTCGGCTACTGAGGCTTTGTGGGGCAAGAAGGATGCGTAAAAGTTCAGCAGCCCCAAGAAAGCTTGCAGCTCCGTTTTGGAGGTTGGAGTGGGAGCCTCGTGGATTGCCCTGACCTTGGACTCCAGGGGGTGAATGCCAGAGGCGTCAATTTTATAACCCAGAAAGTCCACCTGTCTAGTGGCAATGGCGCATTTTTCTTTTTTTAACTTGAGGCCATGCTGTCTGAACCTCTCTAGCACTGCTCGCACTCTCTGGAAGAGTTGGGGTCTGTCCCTGGCCGAGACCAAGATGTCGTCGAAGTAGGGTACTACACCAGGGAGGCCCTGTAAAATCCGCTCCATGAGGGACTGAAAAATCCCTGGGGCAACACTTACGCCAAATTGGAGACGCTTGCATCGGAAGGCACCCCTGTGAGTGACGATGGTCTGAAGTTCCGCTGTTTGGTTATCAACAGGGAACTGCTGATACGCTTGAGACATGTCCAATTTAGCAAAAATACTGCCCGGCTCGAATGTGTGCAATAAGTGCTGAATGACGGGCACAGGATAGGCGCTAACTTGTAAATATTTATTGATTGTTGTCTTGTAGTCCGAGCAAATTCTCAGGCTACCATCTTTTTTGAGGGGTGTGACAATGGGCGTCTCCCACTTGGCGAAATCTGTTGGCTCAATGACCCCTTGTTTTAATAGTTTATCCAATTCAGCGTCTAGTTTTGGTCGAATAGCAAATGGAACTCTACGCGGTTTTAGTCTGATTGGGACTGCCTGGGGGTCGACTGTGAATGAGATGGGGGTTCCGTTATAACACCCCAGCTCTTCGCTGAACACATCTGCGAAATCAGCGAATAAGGAGTCAGTGTCTAAGGTTGAGACAGCATGGACTCCTGTTAGCCCTAGGCCGAGGTGGGGAAACCAATCGAGCCCCAATAAGGTGGGTAAATTGCCGTTAACTACCACTAGAGGTAGGTGACCTTTAAAAGTTCTAAAACTGACAAAGAACTTGCCTCTGCCGATCACAGGAATGGTCTTCCCCTGGTAGTCCTTCAGGCCGAACTCGCATCTTTGAAGCCGGGTGGTAGATAGGCCGGGGTGGAGTCTCTTGAGGGTGTTCCACGAAATTATTGAGAGCGCTGACCCTGTGTCAACCTCCATGTGGCACGGTTTACCTTCTAGGGAAACGGAGAGAGAAATTTTACTAACAGTGTGGCAAGTATGCTTGGCAAGGTGGTGCGTGCGACAGTTTAATACTTGCCTCTGAGGTCCCGAGTGCGAGGGAGGGAGTCTGTGTGCAGCGCTTTGGGGGGTTTGGCAGACTCTCGCGATGTGCCCCCTTTTATGGCAGTTGTTACAGGTGGCTCCTTTAAACTTGCAGGTGGCCCTATGATGCGATCCCCCACAGGCTAGGCACAGCTTGATGTGCTTGGGTGGACCGGTGTTTTCTTGTTTGGCCCCTACCTGCGGCCGTTTGTCGTAGGCGAGGTGGTTGACGTCGTTTTCGTCGTTGAGGGTTTCCTCTGCTACCACCTCCTCGGAATGGACTGGGAACGATGCCAGCTTGGCGCTTGGGCCCTGTATTTCGGTGGCTGAGTTCGTTGCCAGCTCGGCTGCCAGGGCCTCCTCGACCGCTTGTGCGAGGTTGAGGTCTTTTTTTGCTAGCAGGCGCCTCTGTAGGTTGAGGTCCTTGACCCCACAAACTAATTGATCGAGGAGCATGTCCTCCAGGTATGTTCCAAACCCGCAGTGCAGAGCTGCTGTTCTGAGGGCGGCCATATATTGATTGATGGTCTCCTTACTCGATTGCTTCCTCATACGGAAAGTGAACCTCCTGGCGATCTGTGAAGGCCTGGGAGCGTAGTGGTTAGTGAGGATCTCAAGCAACTCGGACCACGGAACGTTTTTCAACTCTCTAGGGGCTACAAGTG
The DNA here is from genome assembly GCF_900518735.1 of Pseudonaja textilis. Next base: position 15,331,069 of record NW_020769327.1, read on the forward strand.
CTGCGGCAGTATCGTAAACGGTGGCTCCGCAGTAGATTAGGAAATAGGATTTTTTCCGATGCTCTCCCGCATCCGCCAGGCCGACCGCGTCGATGTAATGGTTGAAGCGGTTCTTATACGATTCCCACTTCTCTTCGTCTGGTTTGAACGCCGGGAATACTGGGTTGGAACTCATGGTGCTGGAAATGGCTGGGCTACCTGCGGAAAAATCTCTCTGGGGACAACGGGCGCTCGTGGGTTGCAAGTGAAATCAGCTCTGGAGAGGTTTTTTGCTATCCTCTCTTTCTCTCTGGGTTAACCACGTTGGCTGTTAGCCGTTGGAGGTGTCTAGATTCGCGCCAGTGTGGGCGTTAGTGACTTACTACAGCGCTGTGCTGTGTCTCTCTTGGTTTGAAATTCAAATGACACCCGTTTGAATTTCGCGCCTAATACTGAGCGGCTGCGGCTCGCAGCGCTTCACTTTCCCCGTAGCTGGGCTAACAAGCGGCTACAGACGCTTCTAACTTTTGAACCAGACCACTTTCTCTGGCTGCGGATCAACGTTCGCTCTTTTGTTGGCTGACCGCTCTCTCTGGCTGCGGTCAGCATTTCTCTTGTAGTCGACCGATCGCTCTCTCTGGGCTGCGGATCGGTGACTAGTGACTCAGCGGTTGCATGGTGCTTCTGGTCGCCATCCCATCCTCGTCGCCAGTGTTAAGTTTGAGCAATGAGAGGCTGAACCAGAGCATGAGTGCAACAATACTTTATTTAATAATAAAGGGCTGACCGTGCTTGCCACGCCTGGAACTGGCTCGCAGCAATCAGCAACTGGTTGGACCCCGCAGCCTGCTTTTATAGCTGGCTGCTGGAGAGGATCAACCAATGAGGAAAGGGGAAAGAACGCCCACGCAAAGTGAGTGGACCTGAGTGAGAACTCCTAGAGTCCTCAGGACATAACATTGAGATTCTGGAAAGAGTGCAGAGAAGAGCAACAAAAATGATTAGAGGGCTGGAGACTAAAACACATGAAGAACAGCTGCAGGAATTGGGTATGTCTAGTCCAGTGAAAAGGAGGAGTAGGGGTGACATGATAGCAGTCTTCCCATGTTTAAGAAGGCGGTCAACCTATTTTCCAAAGCACCAGAAGGCAAGAAACTTTGGATGAAAACTAATCAAGGGGAGAAGCAACCTGGAACTAAGATATTTCCTAATAGTGAGGACAATTAACCGGTGGAATGGCTTGTCTCCAGAAGTTATGGGTGCCCAATCACTGGTGGCTTTTAAAAAGAGACTGGACGGCCATTTGGCTGAAATGGTATAGGGTGGGGGTTGACCACCTGCGGCTCCAGAGCTACATGTGGCTCTTTGGGCCCTCTGCTGTGGCTCTCTGTCGTATCACTGGCTGGCTGCGCCCCTCGCCCTCCTCTCCCAGTCACTCCTCGCCTGGTCTGAGAAGGTAAGGTGATGGTGGGGGATGGAGAAGCATCCAGGGGTGATTCTCCAGTGCCTCACTCTTGTTGGAGCTTCTTCCAGCCCTTGTTGGTGCTGGGCATGCCTCAGTCACTTGGGGAGACGTGCAACCTGCTCTCTGCCCCGAGACACTGGCCCGACCTGGCTGCGACTGACACTGGCCTCGCTAACATGAGGGCTGGCAGGGTGGGAATGGGATCTGGGAGGATGGGACACCCGAGTCCATGCCGGCCTGCCACCCACGCAGCCTGGTTCCAAATACACCACAGCCTGGGAGTGAGCTACGGCTACTGTAGGGGTTGGGAACCCTACAGTATTGCAATATTATGGGAAATGGGGAGGAAAAAAGACAAATGACAGAAATGATTGAGGATGATTTTGGCACTCTGATAATTTTTTTTAGCCTTTTTCTCTCTCAGTAAACAAAGGAAACATTCCTGATAAAATTACACTGATTAAAAGAACGCTTGAGAGGATGACTATTTTGTTTAAACTGAATATTAAAGAGATGAAGCACATCATTTGTTCAATTTAGGGAGAAGGCTTGAAAAGACAGGCATGAAGTAATATACATTTTTCTTAAAGTTGGACTCATTTATCTTCACCGAGGTCTACTATTTCAAGCAAGGCACATTTGCTGCAAGAGAGCCCTATTAAAAACATGTTAAGGATTAAAGGAACAATCTAAATAAAAAATAGAATTTATTAAAGTAACTTCTTCATCCCACCCCCTAATTCCTTTATTCTACTGGACAGAAAAAAACCTATTTTTATGTAAACATTGGAAAAAATGCCATCAAGATAACAGAGAGTCATATTGTAGGGCTGTCCACTATGTGGTGCAAACAACAGACTGACCACTAGATGGCATCAAATAGACCCCAAAGAATTCTAGCTCTTTGCTCTCATCTAGTGATGTTGTGGAGTTTTGCAGACCAGATATGATGGCCCTATAAATAGAAAATGTGTTAACAAAAAGAACCTTGTGAATTTCATGAGGAAACCACAGACCTGACCCTTAAAAGCAGAATGAACAATAGTGTCAGATCTGCCCCAATCCGATCTGAGGAAATCAAAACTCTCCACTCCATTTGGTTGAAGTGAAAAGGCACTTTTACTAAGAAATGCTGATTGCAGTAGAGTCAGGTGGGATCTGAAGTTCCTGTGCAGCAATACAAAACTAACCCCTTGGTACCCCAGCCCTCCCCGCATGGTTCATCCGTATGCAGCCAATCTTGCACCACCGAGATGTTTTGGGAAGTGCTGAGGTGTTTCTGTCGGTGAAATTCCAACCTCGGGGTATGCAGCCTTGAAAATGCTGACAGGGACCAGATTCCAAAGCGCTCTGCTCTACCTCAACTGTCAATCCTCCCCTCCCAATTCCCCATCATAAAGGCATACAGCTTTTGTGCCCATTTGCTCCCCCTCCCTTCCCCCCAATAATGGCAGAATGCCAGCAAGGTGCCAAGCCAAAGGTCGTGGATCTGACAAACGGACTTCAACCAAGAACATTCAATAATAATCTCAAAATGACCTGGCCGGGGCGTCTTTTCTCAATTGCAGAAGAACAGCCTGCCGTTATTGATTGTGGCCAAAAGCAAGGTTTCCCCAATATCGGTGGCGAGGGGAAAGTCCCAAAGTGGGGCAGACTGGAAGGCACCTGGGAATTGCTGCCCCTGTGAGGCCCTGGCCTGTTCTCTCTTCCATGGTGTGAATATGAGTTTCCATTTCCTTTTCCTTAAAAGTTCTGGCCCAGGCTGTTTGTGGCAGTAGGCCGAATGCCCTTGGGACCCCTCCAGGGTGGAGAGGTGGTCTCCCTGCTGTTCTGTTGGGGTCCAGTGGCAGAATCTGATCCCAGCTCTGGTTGCAGGGAAAGAAGGCCTCGGTTTTCTCCACTGACTTCCCTGTGTTGGTTTGATGCCTCTTCATTTATAACTTGCTCCAAGTGTCTACCAACATTAAAAAAAAAAAAACCAAAGCAAGAAAAAGAAACTAACAGATAGAACCAAATCAATTCTCTATTAAATGCATATAAAACAATTATGGTCATTTCTTAGAGCCTCAATAAATTCTGTTTAAGCAACACATTCCAGCTGAACCTCATCACATCTCAAACCCTCTCCGTTTATTTGTTAAATTATTTACTTGTTAAATGTATTTTCTGTCTTGTCTTGCCATAGGGCTGCTCTAGGCAGCTTACAATAATAAAAAACAATAAAAAGTAAAATGATAATGTAAAAAATTGTATATTAAACTACAGGATTAATATCCCAGGTCCTGTTCTGACCCAAATGCTTTGCCAAGAAGACAAACAATAACCAAAGGGAACAGAAATCTTTTAATGAGTCTTACGAATCCCCAGTTACAAGGCTGCTGCAAACTAATTAACTTTGATAAGCACAAGCCTCACCAAAACTGTGCGAGGCTGCCAAGAATCACAGATAAGAAATATTTCACAACACAGAAGAGTCCAAATTAAGTTACTGTAATGTCCACGAGGCTGTTTCAAAACGTCTTTGCTTCCTGCAAAGAACGTTCGCTTCAAAGCTGCCTTTTATCTTCTTGGAGAGGCCATTACCTTGCAGTCTTACTCCAGAGTTGCCCATGTTGTTGCAGCTGCTCTTTCCTGCGAGCAGCCCTGCACACATGCACACTTGGCACAGGCTCCTCGGGAACCTCCTCATCGCTGCTGCCAGCCCCCACAATCTCTGAAGGCAGCAGTCCACTCCCTAATGGTCCTGGCCCCTCATCTGAGTCCTCCCTCTCCTCAGCCATCCACACCTCTGCCAGCAAACCAGAACAGGTCCTTGGGAAAGATTTGATAGGTGGGCAGAAATGCCAAATCCAGCAATTCAAAAACAGTTCATATTTATCATCTATATTAGCATACTTTATTGTTATGTCTCCTCTTGGAAATTCAAACGAACAAACACAAAGCAGCCGTTACACAAACAAATCAAACTGTAGGAAATAACAAGATAACCGGCTGGCAAAAACTGTTAGGACTCCCCTTCAAAATTCAAACAAACAGAGATCTCTTTGCAGTAACGTCCTCATTCAAAATAGACATTTTGTTTCTGGCAAAAGGCACCAGCACAGCTGTGTCCTTTTATACCCATTAAGGCAACGTGCTAATTAACTGGCTTGCCCTTCAGATTAACGTTTCCTGGTTCTGACGTCAATCCACGATCTAACAGTCATCGGATTCAAAATTCCTAACAGTACCGATCCTTCCAATCACAACACTATCCCCCACTGCAGGGCCCTTCCCCCGAATCTGATGTTTAACTTGACGATGTTTCGTTGACAACCCCACTCTGTCTCCCACAGCCAATGGAGGCGTCGCTCGTTCCAATTGTCTCAGGTGGTCTACACATTGGAGACTTGGAAAAGAAATACCGTTCTGCGACCAAGCCACCAACGGATTGTGCAAACGCAACCAGGACATTCCGAGCACCAAAGGGAGATGAAGGTTCGAGGTGATATAAAAACTTATCGCCTCCTCATGATCCCCAATGATCATACGCACTGGCTGGGTGGCGAAACGAATGGGCCCAGACTTGAGCTCACGCCCATCCACGGTTTCCACCTTAATGGGTGGATGTACAGCAACCAATGGGATCCCATAGTGCGTAGCAAAAGCTCGGTCCATAAAGCTGGTTGTAGCCCCTGAGTCCACCAACGCAACAGCAGGAATTCCCTCCTTCTGTGACTGTAGAAAAATTCGAGTGTCCAAAAGTAAATGCCGAGGAGGGCCAGGATTTACTTCAGCAATTTGAGGTGGGGATGTGAAATGTGTCCGACCTAGGGTTTCCTTGAGGTCAGGTCTACCCTTTTTTCCTGACGAGCCAAGAGTGGTTTCAGGTACGGGTCTGCGGTTCCCTCTCCGTTTGCAGGAATTAACAAAATGTCCCAGACCCCCGCAATAAAGGCACAAACCTTCCTGGAACCTTCTCGTACGTTCTCGCACCGTTAAGCGAGGGCGGAGTGCGCCTAACTCCATCGGCTCCTCAACATTAACCGTGGGTTGGAAAACTCTCGGTGGCGTGGGTTGTGCACGAGAAAACGAAGATGGTTCCATACCGAGCCGTTTGCGTCCACGTTGCTGTAAACGAGCTTCAATTTGTAAGCACTGAACTATCAATGCATCCAAAGTTAAAGCCCTCTCTGCATGGACCAGCTCATCTTTGATGGCATTCCTGGAATGCAGCCATATGAGCCGGTTCATTCCAATTGGAGTCCAAACACAGCAAACGAAATTCTGCCACGTAATCCTGCAGAGAACGTTTCCCCTGAGTAATGTCCCGTAACCGTCTGTCCACAGTTTGTATCTTAATTGGGTTCTCAAACATTACTCTCAGTTGTTGAAGAAAACCCTGGAAATCATTCAACAACGGGCTATCTTGAACTAACAAAGGAGTAGCCCAATTAGCAGCCTGCCCAGATAAGAGGCTAAGAATGAATCCTGTCTTGGCCCGATCATTTGGAAAGTTTTCAGGCCTCAAGGACATAAATAATTGACACTGCCCCAGAAATGCCGGAAACATGTCCGTTTGCCCAGAAAATTTCTCCGGCATGGATACTGGGCTTTTCCTCACAGGAGGGGCAGGGGGAACAGCAGCAGGGCTTGGTAAGCTGGAAACATAATTCAACAATTGTGTTACCTGATTCTGAAGCGTCACATTGCTTTGCAATAGCTGATTTATTTGCTGTTGCTGCTGCTCTACCAAACGCTGCAGTTGATTTAAATCCATCTTGCTTGAAAGATGGTTTGTTTAGGCCAGAAACAATAATGTTATGTCTCCTCTTGGAAATTCAAACGAACAAACACAAAGCAGCCGTTACACAAACAAATCAAACTGTAGGAAATAACAAGATAACCAGCTGGCAAAAACTGTTAGGACTCCCCTTCAAAATTCAAACAAACAGAGATCTCTTTGCAGTAACGTCCTCATTCAAAATAGACATTTTGTTTCTGGCAAAAGGCACCAGCACAGCTGTGTCCTTTTATACCCATTAAGGCAACGTGCTAATTAACTGGCTTGCCCTTCAGATTAACGTTTCCTGGTTCTGACGTCAATCCACGATCTAACAGTCATCAGATTCAAAATTCCTAACAGTACCGATCCTTCCAATCACAACACTTTATGCTACCCAGGGCATGGTCCTCAAAATTAAGGGTGAGCATCTGTGGCCCCTTTACAACCCATGGATTTCAATTCTGGTAGTTTGAGGTCCATAGGTCGTGAAGGGGCCATTGTTGCCCTGCTCAAAACTATTGTACATTATAGCTTTCCATTAAAAAGCCCTTTTGAAGAATTCTCCAGTAAGAATTCCTAGAAAAATGCTGTCAGGTTAAAAAGGGGTCAGATTTGGTTGCAACAAGGAAAGCTTTTTCCCCAAGGGAAAGCTTGGATCATAGTAAAAACACAGCATGATTTGTACTAAGTGCAGATATTTAACAAATGCAGATTCTAAGGCTTGAGACAAGTCTGATTCCACTTCTCTGAGAAACTGATTTCATAGTCAAATCCTTAGGAAATGTAATAGTCACATTCAGTCAGAATCTGCATTTTTGTAACTTGAATCCATTAGTTCAAGGCTGGGATTTTAAAACTGGAGAAAGCCGATTTTGATCTTCTTCTAGTTGGCATCCTTTCTCACATTTGAAGGAAACCCTGTCTAATCTCTTTAGGATTATATAAATCCCCATTTTTAACAGTTTGTTCTCAGTTTCCAGCATAATGATAATCCTCTCTTGTAACTGTTCCAGTTTTTCTGAATCCCTTTTCCTGGGTCTCAGAACTGGATTTAATATTGGAAGACTAATGAATAAAATTAAAATTCTTATTATAGAATAAACGGAACCATTCCTTCACATAATTTGGAAATACATCTGATTGTTGCTGTCTAAAATGGATGTTTTGTTTTGTTCTGTTCTGTAACCATTTCACATTACTGGCTACCTTGTATCCAGTTTGTGATAACTATTATTCCAACATTAATAATTATTCTGCTATTATTGTTATTATTATTATTGTTATTGTTATTCGAGACCCAAGTACCCCATGATGGAATGAGATCCTATTTCTGCCCCAGCTCCTGCCCAGCTAGCAGTTTGAAAGCATGCAGATGCGACTAGATAAATAGGTACCATTTCCGTGGGAAAGCAACAGCTTTCCATGCACCTCGGCATATAATCATGCTGGCTACATGACCAAGGAAGTGTCTTTGGACAACACTGGCTACCTGGCTAAGAAATGGAGATGAGCACCGCCCCCTAGATCTGGACATGACTGGACAGGGGAAACCTTTACCTTTTCATTATTCCAAAATTTGTAGACTGGGAGCTCCCTTCAAGTGCAGTCTGTACAATCCCTCCTGGGAACAAGCCTGACATTATTGAAGCTCTTTAGTGTGCATGAAGTAGGACCTCCGAAGAGATGCGACCCCTGGGTCCTACTGCCTGATCAAGGCCTCAAGACCCTTGTGAAGAGGAGAGGGGTATGAGACCAGACTCATCTCCCACTTTGTAGGGCCCTGCTCTCCCCGCCCCCTCCCCAGGTTGGCAAGGGTCCTCCTCTCCCGGCCTAGCAGCCCCAAACAGCTGACCTTGTGCCTGGGGGTGTCCTTGAAATGTTAACTCTCATGAAGGATGCCTTTTGTGGATGGGAAATAAAGAGTTTAAACTGGAAGAGGGTGTTTCCTCATCTTCACTGTATTTAAATGCTCATGTGTAAAAAGGCTCTTTGAGACAAATGAATTTTCCAGTTCTGTACAATTGGTGCAAAGTATAGGAATCTCATCAGTGGTGGGATTCAAAGAAAATTACTACCTGTTCTGTGGGCGTGGCTTGGTGGGTGTGGTGTGGCTTGGTGGCATGGCAGGGGAAGGATACTGCAAAATCCCCATTCCCTCCTCACCCCACTAACCTGCTTTCCAGCTCCATTCTCCTGTGCAGGGCAACCAAAGAAGACCCAGCCAATCAGTTGGGATTTGGGAAGCAGAGAATATTGGCCGGTTCTCTGAACTACTCAAAATTTCCGCTACCAGTTCTCCAGAACTGGTCAGAACCAGCTGAATACCACCTCTGAATCTCATTCTCTTTTGAATCTGACCTCCCTATTACTGGCACACTTTAAAGATAATACAATGAAATGAGTCCCACCCTCAATGGGAACATCCTGTGCTGGGTCTGGGGTCTCTGTATAGAAATGGGGATTACAACTCTTGCCAAAAATGACAAAACCAGACAGCTGCTTAGCCTGCGTGTGATTTCTTATGACCTGGTTTTTACTGAGGGGTTTCTTTATTTTAAATATGTGTAGTGTAGGAGGAGAGATAGCCACAGACTATCTCATCCAGAAAAAAATAACAATCTAGCATAGTAGGATTGCATTATTACAACAGGCAGTGGATATTTCCTTTCATAGCATCATGTTTGTTCAGCCTTGGTTGTTTCAGAATGATGTCAAAATAGGTGACACTCAATCTCCCCCAAGTATTTCAAACTGGGACTCCCTCACTTTGAAAGCTTCTCTCCTAACCACACCCTCACATGGAATTGATCAATGGAAAGCCAAAGGGCCATCAAGCCAAAAGATTATACAAGTTATGAATAATAGTAGTTTTTTATCTTAAGTTGTAGTCTTGTAACAAAAGCAGATTTTACTAAAGAGCAGGTGTCAACATAAAAAGCATCAGAAAAACAAAGCTAGCCCCAGGCGATCTTCCCTGTAGGGGCAAGAAGGGCACTCGGCAACGGGCAGCAGGTCAGCCTGAGCACTCCAAGAAGGAATGAGGTTTGCATGGAGATTCTCAATCATCCAGTTCATGGTTGTCCCAAAGGCGCGTTTTCCAAAAGGCAACATCACTTTCTTGGTTTTTCATTTGAAAATGTTTTGCTTCTCATCCAAGGAGTTTAGAATAACAGAATAACCAAGTTGGAAGGGACCATGGGGGTCTTCTAACCCAATTCCCTGGACAAGCAGGAGACTCTGTACCATTTCAAACAAGTGGCTGTGCCGCCTCTTCCTAAAAACCCATTGAAGGAGCCCCCATAACTTCTGAAGGCAAGCTATTCCACTGGTTAATTGTCCTCCCTGTGAGGAAATCTCTCCTTAGTTCTAGGTTGCTTCCCTCCTTGATTAGTTTCCATCCGTTGCTTCTTGTCCTGCCTTCAGGTGCTTTGGAGAAGAGATTGACCGTCTCTTCTTTTTGTGGAAGCCCCTCAAATATTGAAGGATGCTATTGTTATGTCTTTGGGACTGGTTGGAGTCCCCAACCAGGTCCGCTGTTTGAGCAGGAGCACCAGCCGCTCCCATTGGCTGGCACCGTTTGACAGCCGGCTATAAAAGGCGGCTGTCGAGCAGTGCCAGCCTCGTTGCCGCCAGCTAACCTGCCTAGTTAGGAGGCAGACGTGGCAACCCTTTATTCATTGCAATAAAGCCTTTTACATTTCACTCTGGCTCAGCCTCGTTCCTCCGCCGCTCTACAACACTGGCGACGAAGGTGGGATGCGATTGAAGGCTGCCAGACGTGCAATTCAGAGGAGCTGTGGTCACTGAGAGCGAAGCCACGGGCGCTGAAGCCGCAGCCGCCGATGCTCACAAAGAGCGCGAAATTCAAAGAAGACCCCCTAGACTCAACAGACATTAACCGCCTTAAGCAACAAAAGCCTTCACAGGTAGGAGCAGGGCAGAGAAACAACTTCGCCCCCAAGCAACCTCCCATTTGCCTAGCTTGCGGGGGCTCCCACTCTAGGGCATCCTGCAGGTTTAAGAACGCCATCTGTCTGAATTGTCAAAAGAAAGGCCACCTCGCTAGAATCTGCCAAGCAGGGCGAACCTTTCCTCAAAGACCTCCACCACCTACTAATTTCCAAAGGCAAGTGGAGGACTGCTATATCTGCTACCACGCTAACCAAACTTCCCAGACTCCTAATAAAATCAGTATTTCTGTTTCTTTAGAAGGTAAGCCCTGAAGGATGGAAGTAGACATGGGATCTGCACTTTCAATCATCTCCTGGGAAACCCTAAAGAAGATTCATCCCAGATTTGCGAAGAAGAAGCTGCAGAGATGCCACCTGACACTGCGGGACTACCAGGGCAAGAACATTCCTGTCCTCGGGAAAGGCAAGTTTTTAGTTCAATTCCAAGCCTTTAAAGGCCATTTGCCTTTGGTGGTTGTTAATGGTGCCCTCCCCAGTCTGTTGGGGCTAGATTGGTTCCCCTCCCTCGGCCTTAGTGTAACTGGGATCCATGCTGTCTCAACTTCTGACGTAGACGCCCTGTTCTCAGATTACTCTGATGTTTTTAGCAGCGAGCTGGGTTGTTATTCTGGCACCCCCATCTCCTTCTCTGTGGACCCCCAGGCAATTCCTCTTCGCCTTAAGCCACGCAGAGTGCCTTTCGCCATCCGTCCCAAGTTAGATTTAGAATTAGATAAGTTACTAAAGCAAGGGGTGTTAGAACCCACTGATTTTGCCAAATGGGAGACCCCCATAGTCACCCCACTCAAGAAAGATGGCAGTTTAAGAATCTGCGCAGACTATAAGACCACCCTCCATCGTTATCTACAGGTCAGCGCCTACCCTGTCCCTGTTATTCAACACCTGTTACACACCTTCGAGCCCGGCACCATCTTTGCCAAATTAGATATGTCCCAGGCATACCAACAGTTCCCTGTGGATGATAAGACAGCTGAGTTACAAACCATAGTCACACATAGAGGGGCATTCAAGTGCAAACGCCTCCAATTTGGCGTAAGTGTAGCCCCGGGTATATTCCAATCCCTCATGGAAAGGATTCTCCAAGGTCTCCCAGGGGTTGTCCCTCACTTCGATGACATTTTAGTCTCAGCAATTGACAGACCTCAGCTCATACAGAGGGTCAGAGCAGTCCTAGAGAAGTTTAGGCAGCATGGCCTCAAACTTAAAAGAGAGAAGTGCGCCATCGCCACTAGGCAAGTGGACTTTCTGGGGTATAGGATAGATGCCTCTGGCATTCACCCAGTCGAATCTAAAGTAAAGGCTATCCATGAGGCACCCACTCCAACTAACAAGACGGAACTCCAAGCCTTTCTGGGGCTACTAAACTTTTACGCCTCATTTCTCCCGCACAAAGCATCTATTGCTGAACCCTTACACAGACTGTTAGACAAAGAATCCCCCTGGCATTGGGGACCCAAAGAAGCCCATGCCTTCAAGTCAGTCAAGTCCTTACTCACATCTGATGCAGTTTTAATCCAATATGATCAACGACTTCCCCTGGTCCTAGCTGCTGATGCATCCCCCTTTGGGATTGGGGCTGTTCTGAGCCACAGGCTTCCCAACGGTTCCAAGGCACCAATTGCTTTCTTTTCTAGGACCTTCTCTACTGCAGAAAGGAACTACAGCCAAATAGATAAGGAGGCCTTGGCTGCAGTGGCTGCAGTAAAAAAGTTTCATGAATTTTTGTTTGGGCACCATTTTGAACTTATAACTGACCATAAACCACTCCTGGGGCTGTTATCAGGGGATAAGCAAACCCCGCAGGTACATCACCTAGAATGACCAGGTGGACTTTGTTCCTGGCCGCTTATTCATTCAAGTTGGTGCATCGCCCTGGAAAAAACTTGAGTCACGCCGATGCCCTTAGTCGATGCCCCCTACCAGTCCCAGTCGAAGACCCAGCACCTGTTCATGCCATTTTTGAAGTTAATGAACTTAAATTGCCGGTTACAGCCGAGGACATTGCTGCACACTCAAAAAAAGACAGAATAATTGCCCAAGTTATGGACTGGGTGGGAAGGGGGTGGCCGGAAACGCAATACACTGCTGACTTTGCTCCTTTCAAAACCCGTAAGCAGGAATTGTCGAAACTACAAGGATGTCTGTTGTGGGGGACAAGGGTAGTCATCCCAGCCACTCTTCATGTACCTATCCTGAAGGTACTTCACGAGGGCCACCCGGGCATCGTAAGGATGAAGGCTCTGGCCCGCAGCTACGTTTGGTGGCCCGGCATGGATGCCCAAATCGCCAGCTGGGTAAGCTCATGCCAACCTTGCCAAGAAACCAGGGCTGCCCCACCAGCAGCTACGCCTACCAAGTGGGAGAGTGCTAGTGGTCCGTGGTCTCACCTGCACATCGACCTGGCTGGACCAGTACATGGCAGGACCTTCTTGGTTGTAGTAGACTCTTATTCCAAATGGATAGACTTGGCCCTACTACCCTCGACAACCACCCAAGCAATTGTTAAGGCTCTGACCCGCTTCTTCGTTACCCATGGGCTCCCTGACACGCTGGTGTCTGACAATGGCCCCCAGTTCACGTCGTGTGAGTTTAGCATGTACGTTGCCAACTTGGGCATCAGACACATCCTTACAGCCCCCTTTCACCCCGCTAGCAATGGGATGGCTGAGAGGGCAGTCAGGTCAGCAAAAGAGGCACTTGCCAGGTTTGGCCAGGAAAACTGGCACTCCAAACTGTCACGTTACATCCTGAGCCAACATACGATGCCATGCACCGCTACAAATAAATCCCCTGCCGAGCTCTTGATGGGGAGACGCCTTAGGACCACCCTGGACAGGTTGCACCCCCACTACTGCCCAGACACCCCTTTAGGATCTGACAGTTTGGTCAGGGACTTTGCCCTGCATGACCTGGTGTACGCCAGGAATTATGCAGGGGATCCTCTGTGGGTACCAGGTCAAGTTGTGTCAGTCACAGGTCCTAGATCCTACAGGGTCCTCCTGGAAGATGGACGCCTGTGGCGTAGACACGTGGACCAGCTCAGAAGGCGACGGAGAAGCACAACTGATACCAACCCAACCCAACCTCCTAGCACCGAGGACTCACTGCCGGTACCAGCCTACCCAGACGGAAGCTCCCTGCAGGACCCAATCAACCCCATCGACCGAGAGAGTTTGCTGGAGGGCCCGAGCTACCAACAAGGGACACCGAACCAGCCGCCAAGCGAACCTGTCTGCCGGCCGGACCAAGCGACTCGCCAAAGTCAGCCCGAACAGGGGGACTTACCTGATTCACAGAGCACCACACCGGACCGAGCCCACTCCCCAACAACCTCCGAGACGATCCCTGGGGGCAAGGACTTGACACCAGCCAGCAGCATGCCCGGGTTGCGACGTTCGTGCCGCCAGCGCAGACAACCAGCTTACCTGAAGGACTATGCATGCTCCCAGCTGGGGGAAAGGAGTGTTATGTCTTTGGGACTGGTTGGAGTCCCCAACCAGGTCCGCTGTTTGAGCGGGAGCACCAGCCGCTCCCATTGGCTGGCACCGTTTGACAGCCGGCTATAAAAGGCGGCTGTCGAGCAGTGCCAGCCCCGTTGCCGCCAGCTAACCTGCCTAGTTAGGAGGCAGACGCGGCAACCCTTTATTCATTGCAATAAAGCCTTTTACGTTTCACTCTGGCTCAGCCTCGTTCCTCCGCCGCTCTACAACAGCTATCATGTCACTTCTACTCCTTCTTTTCATTAGACTAGACGTACCCAATTCCTGCAATCCTTCTTCATATGGTTTAGCCTCCAGCCCCCTAATCATCATTGTTGCTATTTTCTGCACTCTTTTCAGAGTCTCAACAACTTTTTTATATGTTGTGGCAACCAAAACTGGATGCGGTATTCCACATGTGATCTTACCAAAGCCTTATAAAGTGGTATTAACACTTCACATGATCTTGATTCTGTTCCTCTGTTGATGCGGCCTAGGACTGCATTAGCTTTTTTGGCAGCTGCATTACACAGCTGGCTCATATGTAAGTGATGGACCACTAGGACCACTAGGACTCCAAGATCTCTCTCACAGTTACTACTATTGGACCAAGTACAACATTGTGTACCTTTGCATTTGTTTTTTCTTGCCTAAATACATACTTTTCTTACCGTTGAATTTTATTTTGTTTAATTTTATTTTGTTAGTAATATAACAAAAAAGGAGGTGGAGCTGCATTATACAGAATGTTAGAGAACACTTCCTCTCTACAGAGATGCATACAACAAAGAATGAAAGCCTCCTAGAATCCATAGAGGTCAATATAAAAGTGGGGGGGATTGACATTGGCATAGATGTATATTACCGGCCACCCAACCAAGCAGTAAATGAACATTTTGTTAATCAGTTAACCAAGGTATGCAGGAAACACACCACGACAGTAATGGGGAGTTTTAACTATCCTGGCATCAAATGGGAGACAAACTCTGCAACAAGTAAGAGATTGAACAGGTTCCTGACCAACTTAGTTGACAACTTCAACCCAAAAGTTAGATAAGGCAACTAGAGATGGCTCTACTGGATGTTATTCTTACCAACAGCAAAGAAGTGACAGAAGGAATTGAAGTTGCAGAAACTTTAAGAAAGAGTGACCACATCATATTAGAATTCAACATAAAACATACAAGCAACAGAACATAATAAAATTTAGACTTTCAAAGAGCTAATTTTAAGAAACACAGAGAGCTTGGGAAGGATTCCATGGATGAAAATCTTAAAGGAGAAATCAAGACGTTTGGGAAACTCTGAAAAATATAATTATAAAAGCCCAGTTCAGTTCAATACCACTAAAAAAGAAAAACAGGAAAACCAAGAGAAAAAAACAAAATGGTTGGCCAAAGATCTCTCAGACCAACTGAGAGAAAAAAATAATAAGTACAAAAAATGGAAATAGGAACACATAATTAAGGCAAAATACCAACCAACAGCCCAAATCTGCAAATATGAAGTTAGGAAAGCTAAGGCTTTGAACAAAGTAAGACTTGCAACAAATGTCAAAAAGAACTTAAAAAGTTTTTTTAACACATAAAAAAGAAGCAAAAAGTCAAAGAAAGAATTGGTCCACTAATGGGAGAAAATGGCAAAGAAGCAACAGGCAATAGAGAAACAGCAGAACCGCTTAATTCATACTTTGCCTTCACACAAAAAGAAAAAAAATACTCAACAAAAACAGAACTGTAAATGACAGATTAGGAATGCAAATTAAAATATGCCAAACTAAGGTTAGAGAACCCCTGTCAGCTCTGGACGGATTCAAATCACTGGATCCTGACGGACTATATCCCAGAGTTCTGAAGGAATTGGCAGATGTGATCTCAGAACCATTGAAACTACCTTTCAAAATTCTTGGAGTATCGGGGAATTACCTGAGGATCAGAAAGAAACTGATGTAGTGTCCATCTTCAAAAAAGGGGGGAAAAAACAGATCCAGGAAATTGCAGACCAGCCAGCATGACATCAATATCCAGGAAGGTCTTGGAAAAGATAATCAAACAATAAATCTGCAAAAACCTACAAGCAAACAAAATTATAACCAGTAGCCTACATGGGTTTGTCAAAAACAGATCATGCCACACAAACCTTATTTCATTCTTCAACTGAGTGAGGAGAGACTATCCTGTAAGTATCCCTGCCCCAAACCACAGAGAGCTTTGAAGGTAACCACCAGCACCTTGAACTGAACTTCCCAGCCAGGCCTGAGGAGCGGGGGGTGTTCAGCCAGTACATGTTCCAGGGCGCATGGAGCTCAAAGGGGGGACATGGAGGGGAATCATTTTTTAAAAATTTACAAAACCAATTTTTAAAAAAGAAAAACATTGAGATGGTGTGTCAACCTGGACGCACCCGGGGGGGGGGGGGGGGGGGGAGAGACAGTGGAGGTGGCTTGCAGCAAAACACTCCAAAGCTGGATCAAATCAGCTCATTGGAAGGCAAACAACAAGGAAGGGAGGGGTGTCCTTCCCGCGCAGCCTGTCAAAATCCTTCACGCCAAAAGGAAGGAGGTGCCACTGTTAGCTTAGTCGGAGGATCTGTGCCAAAGGGTAACCGCCAAGAGGGGTGGCTTTAAAACTCAGGAGGATAAACCAGAGGAAGAGATGCGGGGAGGGTGGGGGAAGCATCACTTTTCTTTCATTCATATAGACGAGAGTGAATCATTCAGAATGGCTCATTCTTCTCCCAGTCAGAAAAAAAAACATCTACTTGTGGGTTGCGCAAACTCCAACACTGCTTCTCCACATGTTGTCCTCATCCCCCACCCCACTTCCCAATCTACTTCACTGCCCTGGCACCCCTCTAGTGGTGGGATTCAAATATTGTTGCCACCGGTTTGGTGAGCGCACTTTGTGCACATGCACAAACTTTGTGTGCACGTGCACGCCAAATGTGCACTTTGCGCAGGCACAGAGGTGTTCTAACTCACCTCCTGCAAGCCTGCACGATCCCAGTCGCTTCAGCAGCTGCTGCGCAGCGCTCTTCTGTGCTGCACAAAGCATCTGTGCTCCAAATTCAGCAGATAAAAGTGAGTATGGGACTCCAGGCGGGCGGGTGGGCCCAACAGCAGAGCGGCAGAGAAACCGGTTCGGTCTCCGCTGCTCATCACTCCTACCGGCTTGCCAGAACCGGGCCGATCTGGTCGAATACCACCACTTCATCCCTCCCCTTTCTTTTTTAAATGAGCCTCTTGGTTGGTTAGGAGTTACGTGTCATTGGTGCAAGGAGTAGCATGAAATCCACAAGGTGGTGGGGTTAGGGAAGGGGAGCAGAGATGTTAACTTAATGTGTGTGTGTGGGGGGGGCTTATTAGTCTTGTTCCAGCACTTAATAATCCTCTCGGTGGCCCTGCTCCCAGCACACCAGAAGCCAATGCAAGTTGTGAAGCAGAGGCTTTGCATGTGTACAAAGACTGGCACACATAACTGTTTGCGTCACTGAGCCAGTTGAAGCTTCCAAATGCTCTTCAAGGGCAGCCCCACTTAGAACGCAGTGCAGTAATCCATTTGGTAAGTGACTAAGGCATGAGTGACTGTGAGCAGGGACCCCTGTCTAGGAATGGGTGAAAATAGTATAAAATGTCAGACTGCGCACAGCTTTACCACGTGAAACAATCCAGGAGCAACAATAGCAAACAGAGGTTTGTAATAATAGTGGTTTTACCCACGAAAGAATATATATACTATACATACACGTACTATAGGCAGAGGTCAAAAAAACATGAAGTACAGCAGGGAAGAACAGAGAGATGGAGGGAGGGAGGGAGGGAGGGAGGGAGAGAGAGAGAGAGCGCCCCTAACAGGGCCTCTTATTACAGGCTCTTAAAGGGATATCAGCCAAAAACTTGCTGACTCATTCCCATCATTAAATCATTGCATCTGCTGCTCAGCTCTTAAATCACTACTCATCTACTCATCTACTAATTATCTACTAATCTACTAATCACTCGGTGGCCCCACACTTCTGCAGGGTCATTTGCAAAAATGAATCAAGCAAACGTAAATTCATTTATACTATAAATTCACTCGCCAAAAGCAACACCAACCATAAGAATCTCCGTTCTTGCCCTGACCTAACCATACAGCAACGTGTCCGCTCCCGTGAACTCCACACAGAACTCAAAAAACGTCTAGACAATGGAGAGAAAGATCTGTACATCAACTACCGTGCTGACTGTATCAAAAGTAAGTCACACAATCTCAGCATCCAACCCTACTTCAACCAATCCACCATCACCCAAGACTAGGCACGCATGTCCCTAACTACTTCAATTCCAACTACAACTGGCCTACTCAATGCAAGAAGCCTTGTGAATAAAATACCTGAATTTTTCCTCTTACTAAATACGGCTAAATTTGACGTCATATTTGTCTGTGAAACATGGCTCAACACATCTCTCCCTGAATCCATTACCTCAATAAGAGACTATCATGTTTACCGATCAGATCGTGAAATCCATAGAGGAGGTGGTGTTGCTATCTTTTATAAAAAGTACTTACATCTAAAAAACATCCAGTTACCCAGGAGCTTGCTCTTCCAGAGACCATCATCTGTGAGCTGTCCTTAAATATCACATTTCCATTCTTACTATGTTACAGAGCCCCTGATTATGACTTCAAACATGTAAACAAGCTAAATTCACTACTAACATGGGCAACATCCTGCCCACACGCTTTTATCTTTCTTGGTGACTTCAATCTACCTCATATTAACTGGACCCTAAAGGAATGTAAAACTGAACTCATGCATGCAACCTTCTACAATGCTGTAACAAATCTGGGACTGGAACAACTAGTAACCAACAATACTTGGCTTAACAACTGCCTCGATCTCATCTTCTGCAATAGTTTGAATTCAATTTATGGAATACAAATTAAAGAACCCTTTTCCAACAGTGACCACAGCATGATTGACTTTTGTTTCAACAAAATCAACACAACGATGTGATCCCCAATTATAACTTCAAAAAAGTCAACTATGATCTTATAGATAACGATCTCTCATCCCTTGATTGGCAATTTCTATTCACTGGATGCAATACTGTTGAAGACCATTACAACACATTTTTACTTGAAGTCAAAAGAGTCATCAAACTATATGTACCAATAACAACTCCCAAAACCAGAAAAAACAGATTACCCATAACAATAAGGATGCTTCAATCCAAAAAGAGATCACTTTGGCAGAAAAACAAATCTGATCACGTTGCCAACTTCAAAAGCCGATACAAAAATTTATGCCACCAGATTGAATGCACCAATTATCACATTAAACAAGAGGAAAACCTTCTATGCACCAATTCCACCCGCACTTTTTACAATTTTGTAAACAACAAAGTGAAAGTTTTGTTCCCATAGAAGTATGATATTTAATTGAAAAGTAATGTTAAAGAAGTTAAGACTTTAATGAATATTAATATTAATGATAGAATTGAATTGGAATGGACTGTGTTGTTTTAATTACATACATTTATATATTTTTTCTTTTTTTTAAGAATGTAGTGTGTATTTTAAGAATGTACCAAGCAGAATCCGAATGGAAGTTATGTATTATATTGAATGTTATAACTTAGTTTAGGGTATATATTGAAGCCTAAATAAGAGTTAAATGAATAAACTTAAAAGATATAAAGGCGTCATACTCCAATCAGTAACTACAGGAGAAATTTTGTTTAATGAGAAAAGATAATAGATAATTGAAACAGGACAGACAAAAAATATAAATACAATGATTTGAATTGAGATGAGATAATTAAAATAAAATCGAGAAAATTAAAAGAGGGGAGAAGCTATGCAGAAAATGTAAAATAGTAATAAGATATGAAATAGAATATAAAGATGAGCATGAACCTGAATTTGTGTCTGTACGAAGAAATGTTACCCGGGGTTTCACTACTTTCCTGGTAGCCATTCAGGGAATCAGGGTCCACATGGGCAGATGTGCATCCTTGAAAGGAAAAAGCTTTGAGACACAGTAAAAGTTGGCAAACCCAACAGCAGGATTCAGAATACAATGTAAAATCAGGGAGTGCTAATCCTCCTCTTTAATTTGCATTTTGGAGAGTGAAGTTACTTTTAAGCCTTGGCTTTTCCCTAGCCGTAGGAATCTAGGTACAACTTCCGGGCATTATTTAAAAGGTGTGCTATTTGTCAAAACAGATATTATTTGAAAGGGAAGCATCATTCTAGGCAATACATTCATTTACAGAAATTATTCCAAACAGTGATAATCACATTTTTCCCATCTTATCAAATCTTTTTTAATTTCATTCCATATGAAATTATTATTTTGAAATGACACACCATTGATATTCAAAATAATATTTGCCCAAATATTTTATCTCAATCTGAAAATCAGGTTTTAACATCAATTCTTTTTATTCTTCCATCTTCTTATTTGATCTTTATTTTTTATTGTAAACTTTAACTTCAGCTAATGTTGATCATAGAATCACTATGTTGATTCTTTTGCATTCAGATTTTCAAAAATTAAATTAAAATCCACTTTTCTATAAATACTCTTGATTTGCATATTTTTTATTCTTCACCCCAGCAATTCTTTCACTGTATCTTATGTCTCTGCTGAAAACTTCAGGAGCTAGAACAAATAAAGCAGATTTCCTTGCCTTACTGTATCTCACAAGATTTGTCAGTTCCCCCTTAACTATAATTTGTCTTTTTTGTATATTGATTTTCCCTGCTTAACCACATTTTCTTCAAAATCTATATTTTCCAGAATTCTGAAGAGACAAGTCCAGTTCAAATTGTGCATGCATAATTTTACACATCATCTGTCTCCTTCGTCTTTTTCTTTTTTTTTTCCTTAAGCAAAATAGCCAGATGTCTCTTTATTTATTTATTTATCTTCATTTAACACTATCTCCATAGTGTGGTTCCAGCTGGTTGATAGTCAGATTTAGTATTTTCTAAGTTAACCACTTTATTACAGCATTTTATCTTCTGTTCTTTAATCAGTTAGGAACGGAAAAGAAGATTTTTCTTCTTACCTAAAACTGCCGAAGTTTCTCAGGAGTTTGGGGTAAGTTTACAAGAAACTGTACTATGTTTCTGTGAGAGCTGGTTGTGACAAGGTCAATAGCCACAGCCTGAAACCAGACCAATCAGTTATTGTCAAGCTGATAAACAAACAGAATAACAGAATTGGAAGGGACCTTGGAAATCTAGTCCAACCCTCTGCTCAAACAGGAGACCCCACACCATTCTGGACAAATGTCTGTCCAGTCTCTTCTTAAAAACCTCCAGTGATGGAGCCCCCACAACTTCTACAATGAAGCGTTCCACTGATTGTTTGTTTTCAATGACAGGAGAATTGTTCCTCTTCAACAAGAGGGTCTAGATGAGCTCTGCTTGAGCAGGATCTGCAGTCTCCTCTCCATGACCGGTGCTCCTTGTGACCTTCTGGGAAGGTCCTTTGAGGTATCTGAAGCAGAACCTGGTGAACTCTCAAGTTTCCTCTTTCCACTATGCATTCAAAATGGACAGTGATGGATATGTAAATACTGTATGTGTATGTATGCATGTGATGATGCAGGGCATGGCACAAAGGCAACACAGTCAGATAATCAGTAGGAGTCCCTTTATTAGCTCCAACTTTGCCCCCAATGTTGTCCTGGTTACCTTCTGGCTGGAGAAAAACTCTCCCAGGAACAGCCTTTGGCTGCAGAGAATCAAGTCCAAAACGTGGTCAACAAAAACTGTAGCTATAAATCCAAACAAGGCAAAATGAGGTAATTAGTCTGGCAGGGCAGGAGAATGAATTCCAGGCGTAAAAGCACAGCAATAACTCAACATGGTTGGGAAGATGCCAGGAACACAGATAAGCTGGTCTTTGGGTTTCCGGTGCTCTGGCACGCATGCGTGCACTGGAAACCAGAAGAGTAGCTGGCAATGGCGCATGTGCCCACAGAGAGGGCTCTGCGTGCCACCTCTGGCACGCATGCCATAGGTTTGCCATCACAGGTCTAGGACTACAGTACCTGTACATTTTCAAAACATGGATGTGTCCCCTGAGCTCTGCAGATGGAAAAGAAGATAACCCATGGCTGATTTCTGAGCATGGGTAAAGAAGCAGGGAACGCAGGGGCTCTGTGGCCTGCAGTCCAGCCAACAATTCATAAATGTTACTGAAGTGGCTGAAGTGGAGAAACAGGATAGAATTTGGAATGGGATTTCCTAAGCTGGCTTCATTCCCAGACAGTTCATCCATAGGAGTCAAACAACCCACTGAATCAACACAGGTGCTAGACAACTTGAGCGGCTGTGGCCTCTGACCTCCTTGCCCTCCCACTTCAGCCCCTCACCAGATGCTGCAGGAAGCACCTGCCAATCTCAGCACTGCCAATCAAACAGCAAAACTCTGTCCGTCACTGCCAGGCTCTTTTCAGCCCCCTGTATCCCTTTCTGTTTGTTTGGGTTTTTAAAACTTAAATAACTATAAGGCAGAACCATCATTGTGTTATTTCAACTTTCTACTAATCCAGTAAGGGCAAGAGAAGTAGACCTAGACTTCACTAAGGAAATAGACCACAGCCTACTGCTTGGTAATAGAAAAATGTGAGTTTTCATCACCATCAGGTGGAATCACAACCGGCTGACTAACCACACTCAACATGTAGCCCTTAATGGAACTATATCTACATGGAGGGAAACATGCAGCGTGGTACCCTCAGAGTCTATCTTGGGCATCCTAGTATTTATTATTCAACATCTCCATAAATAATTTAGATGAGGGGATACAAGAGGAACTTATTAAATTTGCAAGTGACAACAAGCTGGCAGGAAAAGCTGGCTGAGGAACTCTGGGAGTTGAAGTCCAGAAGTCTTAAAGTTGCCAAGGCTGGAGACCCTCTGCTTTAGAAGATGGGCTCCAGATCCAGAAGGAACTTGGTGGAGTTGAACAATGGGCCCTATTCAACAAAATGCAATTCCGTAGTGAGAAAGGCAAGGTTTTACATTTAGGCAGGAAAAACCAAATGCTCCGTTATAGAATAGGTGGTACTTGGCTTAACAGCAGGAATTGTGAGATGGAGTCCTAGTGGCCAACCACTTAAGCATGATCATGCCAGCAGCATGCTTCAGCTGCCAGAAAGGCCAATGCAGTCCTAGGCTGCATCTACAGAGAGAGCGCATCAAGATCACACGAAGTGCTAATACCACTTAATACCATACTAGTCAGGCTACACTTGGAATTCTTGCATCCAGTTTTGGTCACCATGATACAGAAAATGTTGAGACTCTAGAAAGAGTGCAGAGAAGAGCAACAAAGGTGATTAAGGAGCTGGAGGATAAAACAAGATGACTAGTTGCATGAACTGGGTACATCTAGTATAATAAAGAAGGACTAGGGGTGACATGAAAGCAGTCTTCCAACATCCAAGGGACTATCACAAAGAAGGAAAGGGGTCAATCTCTTCTCCACAGCACTGAGGACCAGTAATGGCTGGAAAAGTATCAGAGTCCCAAAGATGCTTTTTCAAGAGGCAACTGGATTTTCTGGATTTTCTTTGAAGATGGTTTGCTTCTCATCTAAGAAGCTTCTTCAGCTCTGGATGAGAAGCAAAACATCTTCAACGAAAAAAACAGAAAGTCCAGTTGCCTCTTGAAAAAGCACCTTTGGGACAACCATGACCTGAGAATCTCCACAGACATTAATCAAGCACAGATCCAACCTAGAAGTTAGGGGAAATTTCCTGGTAGGAGAACGATTAATCATTGGAAGGGCTTTCCTGCAGAAGTTCTAGGGTGCTGCTTCACTGAACATTTTTAAGAAGAGATTGGACAGCCGTTTGTCCAGGCAAAGGCTGGACTAAGAAGACCTCCAGGCCCCTTCCAACTCTATTACTGCTTATGTCTACCAGCTCCTTCAGAACCCTGGAATATAATCTATCTAATCCTGGCAATTTGAACTCATCTAGAGTGGACAGGTGTTCCCTTACCATTGTCTTGCCTATTTTGACTAAATCTGTCTTTTACGCTTCTGCTTTTGATAAATTGGACCATTTTTTCTTTTCTGTAAAGAATAAATTAAGCAGTCCCGCTTCCTCCCTCCAACCCATCACCTTCCTGCCAATCTCCACATTTGTGGACTTCACCTCCAGGTTTTTATGGTGACATTTAATATATTGCAATGGTGCCTCCACTTGCTACAGATTATATACAGCTTTTGATAAACAATTGTACTATCTGCCTGGCTTGCCTAAACTTCAGTTTGTGGGAGATGAAGTTGACAAAGCAAGAGGCCAGCAAAATTATCTCCAAACAAACCTGAAATCGCAGCCTGTAGAAAACCGCATGCCAAATTACAGCACTGAATTTTACAAACTACGGGTAAATCACCTTTAAGATGTTGGCAATTTCTTCCCATTGGTTGCTGCAGGTAAGACAACAGACGTAAGTATCCACGAGCAAACACAGAGGGGGGGTGGAGAAAACCCTGGATACCAAAGATAGCACATGTGATGCAAGTTGTGTCACTGTTTTTTACCTGCCTGGATGACATTTGCACATGTTCGCCCCTTTCTTCCCATTTCCGTTCGTGTGGAGGGGACATTCCCGCAGGCAGAGGGCCTTCATTAGGGCTGGCAGAAGAGCCCTAGCTGCTTGTAAGGGCGGTGAATGAATTTATGGCCTCTTCCATTACTCCTCTCATGCCAGTCTGCTGGCAGTGGGTTGGACTAGAAGACCTCCAAGGTCCCTTCCAACTCTGTTATTCTGTTATTCAAATGGCCCAGAATTATTTCCAGGATTTACCCCACACAAGTCCTCGATTTACAACCACAATTGAGCCCAAAGTATCTGTTGCTAAGGGGGTCGTTTGTTAAGTGAGTTTTGCCCCACTTTACGACTTTTCTTGCCACGGTTGTTAAGTGAATCACTGCAGTTGTTAAGTTAGTAACCAAGTTGTTAAAGGAATCTGGCTTCCCCATTGACTTTGCTTGTCCAAAGGTCGCAAAAGGGGATCATGTGACCCCAGGAAACTGCAGCCGTCATAAATATGAACCATTTTTCAATGACATGTAATAAATTTTGATCATGTGACCACAGGGATGTTGCAATGGTCATAAATGTGACAAATGGTCATAAGTCACTTTTTTCGGTGCTCTTGTTAATGTGGAACGGCCACTAAACAAATGGTTGTAAGTCAAAGACCCCCTGTACCAAACTGAGGCCAGCTCAGACCCTGACTGGAGGTATTGGATGCAATGCACAAAAATGTTCCTAGTCAGCAGTGGGCCTCCTTTCACACATCCACACACACAGCCCCTTGCTTTGACGAACAGATCTGCCATCTAAAAATATCCGGCACATGATCTGCATATTATTCCAACTTTTTTGCATATTTTTTTCATATTGTCAGTCAGCATATGTTCAGCTTGTTCTCCCTCCCAGAATAGTTCCCCCATTTTTAACTACAATATGCTGATGTGTAAGAATAAATGCTCAGAGAGACCTGGGTGCTGAAATTTCAGCTCTCCTGGCACCCGAGTGCAATGCTCCCGCGGAGCAACTCTTTCTATTTCCAAAACAAAGAAAGACAAGACTTTGGAAATGTCAACATAAATTTCAATTTGCTTGATTCAAATTTAATTAATGCTGATCGCAAGCATGTTTTATTGATTGTTTGTTTAAAACCTTAAAAGCCTATCCACCCACTACATGGGCAACAACTTGAAAAAACATTTGAAGAGAATTGTACAGACACATATATATATATTGGGAACCAAGTATGGCATCTTCTCACTCTAGAGACTTGGAAAAATCCTCCCCAGAAGATCACAGGGAGCAGCCAGAATCAGTTCAGCATATTGATGAGACTTCACTTATTGCGGCAGACGTCTTCGCGGAGTTGTTGAACAGGAGCAGAGAGTATATCAACCCTTATGGGATCTGTTGCTCCTAAAAGCAATAGCAATATTATATATACCACTTCACAGTGCTTGACAGTCCTCTCTAAGCAGTTTACAGAGTCCACATATTGCTCCCATGATCTGGCTCGTCATTTTACTAAGTTCGGAAGGATGGAAGGCTGAGTCAACCTTGAGCCCCATCAGGATTGAACTCTAGGCTGTGGGCAGACTTAGCCTATGCCACTTAAACCACACACTGGAACCAGCCCCAGAAAGAAGAGGAGAACCAGCATAGGATAATGCTGTGCACCCTCAACTCCCATGGCTGCTCTAGAAAGACATAATGATGGATGGTATTGAAGGCTGCCATCAGGATCCATCAGTCCACCAGGACCATATTAGTCCAAATGGACCTAGTGGGGTGGGGAAATGGGAAAGGAATGAGAAACAAGAGGAGAACCAGTGATAAAAGTTGACATAATTACTGAAAGTATTGTTATTGTAGTTGCTAACTCCAGCTTCATTTTCAAAGATCTTCCATAATATTTCCCATAGTCAAATGTGCAGAATGTGGGCTACAAATGGCAGGCCAAGAGGGTAGTTTGGAAATGGATATTTTACCAGATAAACAAAAGAAACTGGCTGAACTTTTAAAAGGGAAATAGAAATAATAAACAAAAACATGACCTGGAAAATGTGTTCTTACTAGATTTACAAAAGAGGATTGTAATATAGCTTGGAAGAAATTTGTTTAATGGAATTGAAGAGAAATCAAACCCTATGATAGTGTTTTATTTAATTAAAAATGAAGGCTGTTAGAAGGAAGGAAGGTAAAGTTGGTTGATTTCACCAAGGTTAAAATCATGTCCAGTGATAGAGTATCCACAAGCTGTTCCATTGCTCCACCAGATCAACTTAAGACTAGAAGCTTAGTTGGAAAGCCAAACAAAGTTACAACATGCCTTTGATAGTGTTTCCACTTAGATGTAGTCTTGGATTCACCAGAAGTTCAGATGGGTGTTCTTTCTGTCCGTCTTTCCCTGTTTTCCATATCTCTGGCCTGAATCAAACATGGCGTGCTCCAACAAACTGGTGCAATTGTTTTCTTTCTTTCCTTTGGACAGAAGACTTTGCAAAGAGAGCGGGTCTTCTGTAGTAATAAAAAGCACCAGGCTAGGACAGGAGACTTGAGAACTAGTCCTGCCTGTGACACAAAACTAGCTAGGTTGAGCCAGTCCTTCTCTCTCAGCCTTAGGAAGAAGAAAGCAAGGGCCAAGTTGCTTCCAAAAATCTTGCCCAGAAAACTGGCTTGTTCAGTTTCCAAAAGCCAACACTGATTTGAGGACACACACAAACACACACAACTCAATTACAAACAGCTCCCAGCCCCATGCCATCTTTAAAGTGTCCCTCCTTGAAACGTTTTCTGCTCTCCTTGAACTTCCAAAATTTATTTTATATTTATTTGATTGATTGATTGATTGATTGATTGATTGATATTGCTGCCTATTCGCCAATGGCGACTTGAGGCGGCTTACACAACGTAAAATCATATTTAAAACAAAAAAACAAAAACATTAAGAACTAACAAAAAGAATCAAATAAATTAGTAAAGTATGATAGAACAAAATTTGGGAAAACAAAAAACAAAACAAAACCAAAAACCAACTCCCATCAATCCCACCCTGACGACAGCTGGCCATTTGATGGGTTCCATCCCTCTCTGGATTCCCCAGGCCCGCTGGCAAAACCAGGTTTTCTTCAGTGCCTTTCGGAATAGTATTAACGAGGGGGCCATTCTAATCTCTGGGGGAATGATGTTCCAGTGAGATGGAGCCACCACAGAGAAGGCCCTTCTTCTAGGTCCCACCAGGTGTATCTCCCTCATGGGTGGGACCCGCAGCATTTTCTGCCTCCTCGCTCTAATGGGTCGGGTCGATGTCACTGTCTGTCAAATTCCAGAATAACAGATTTGAAAGTGCTTTGAAAGATATGGGTCAGTGGCTCCAATATCACGCCTGCCAATCTTTGCGTGGTCCTGGTGATTCGAACTCATCTGGGTGAACAGGTGTTGTCTTATGTTCTCTCCTTGACTACTTTCCATCCATTGCTTCTTGTCCTGCCTTCAGGTGCTTTGGAAAATAGGCTGACCCTTTCCCTCTTCTTCATGGTGGCCCCTTAGATATTGGAATATGCCATGTCACCCCAGTCCTTCTTTCAATTAAACTAGACATACCTGATTCTTGCAACCATTCTTGATATATTTTAGCCTCCAGATCCCCAATAATCTTTTTTTAATTTTTTTCTCTGCACTCTTTCTAGAGTCTGAGCATCCCTGCCTATCTGTCAGCCGCTGGCCATCCTCTCCCATTAGTGGACTGATCGTTTCCTTGACCTTTTCCTGTTAAGAGGCCTGACTTTTACTTGCTTATCTGAGTACTTCTTTCATCTGTCATTTTTAAGGGAGAGCCATTCTTCAGGATGTTATCGTCTATTTTATGGAATGATTCGCCAGATGCCAAGATGCACACAAGTGCAAAGAAGACGAGAACTTGCTTCCATCCACCTTATTCCTCTGGGTCACTTTGCTTCTGCTTTGCTTCCTTTTTTCCTTTTCCCTGCATCCCTCAGAACGCCCCCCCCATTACAGTGGCCCAAGAAATGGCTCAAGTTGTGCGTTTTTCTTGTTGGGATGCGTGGATACCTTTATCAGGGGGCCTTCCTTACTCTTTGCTTGTTCACCTTGCCAGTATTGTGTGTTTAAAGCAGCCCAGCCTGCTGCCTTTGTCTCCTAGAAAGAGGGCCTATGGAATGATTGACAGCAGAGAACCGTGCCCAGATCACAGGAGAAGCAGGCTTTTGCATAAAAGCAAGTGGCTTTGTTTCAGCCTGCCAAATGCCATTAATCCAAGAATAAGAAAAGGGGGAATTGACAAGGATATTTAGCACTGAAACAATGTTTCATTGTGTTTGTATGGTGTTCAACACAACCCAGCAAGCTGTAATCTCTCTTGGTTCCTATTCAACCGCTCCCCAGCCATCAGGTTGCTGTACTCTTTAAGTTGTCTCATTAATAATCTTGCCTCAAGCAGAATAGGGGCTTCTCAGCTGCTCTGTTCTTTACCTGGAGGACTTTTGCTCAGACAAATGCAAGCCAAATTCAAGACCAAGATGCAGGAAACGGATCCTAGGATGGAGCAAGCCCAGTAATAATGGCATCCCTGTTCCTCATCCCAAATTCCCCCTCTTCCGTTCCTCTCTTCTCCAGCATTAAAGCGCCTGTCAGATTCTGAATCTGAGGAGAAAGATAAGTGGGACAATGAGTGGGAGTGTGGCTCCGTTGGCTGTGGAGGAAACTGCGGAAGGGCAAAGTCCGGCTGGGCAGAGCAGGGAAGAGGTAGAACAAGGGAGAGGGAGTTCAGAGGAAGACCCAGTTCCACCCCCACTTCATCCTAGGGCATGCAAGTAGGAATGGAGAAGGGAGTAATGTGGGTTGCATGGCTTATGGGGGAGGAAAAGGCCCTGATTCCCTTCATTAGCCGCAGCTGGGGATGAGAGTTTAAAAGAGATGCATGCTGAGTGCGGCAGCTGCTGGGAGCAAACGTGAGTTTATCTTGTGTTGACTTTGGTTATCTGCATTCCTGGTGTCTTCCCAACTGTGTGAGTTTTGCTGTGCCTTCACATCTGGAATTCTTGCTCCTGTCCTGCGGAACTAATTACCTCTTCTTAACTTGATTGGACTTGCAGTTACAATTTTTGTTGACCACATTTTGGACTTGATTCTCTACAGCCAAAGACTGTTCCTGGGAGAGTTTTTCTCCAGCCAGAAGGTAACCAGGACATTAGGGAAAAGATGGAGTTATTAAAGGAACTCTTATTGATTATCTGACTGTGTTGCCTTTGTGCCAACCCCAGGTCATCACAGCACCTTAATGCCCTGCAAAGACCTTATCCAGTTGTGCAGGAGGACAATTTTTCCTTTGGGTATGTGATGAGGGAGCACATCCAGGGGTGGGATTGTACTGGTTTGGACCGGTTCATGTGATCACTGAACTGATTGTTACACCGGCAGCATCCCACCACTGAGCGCATCCTGGCACCTGAAACACAAGGGGCATCCTTCCTCAGGACCTCCTCAATTGGCACATATAAGAGCCTCCTTTGCAGCAGGCAGCTCTCATGGGCAGAGCACCCATTTGGTACCACAATTGGTACCACAATTCAAATACCCAAGCAGAGAAGTCAAAGTGAGCTTATGTTCATTAAGTATGCAAGAGTGGCTTCTGGGAGATTCACACAATAAGGGTTTCATCCATAGGGTCCCTTAATCCAAATCCATGGCTAGAAATATGCAAAGCTGTCTGAAAAGCTCCAGATTTCTTCCTCTTGTCAAAATGGAATCTTGGGGTAGTCCTGCTTTGCCAGCCAGGAAGGCTGCCTTAGTCCCCCCGCCCCTCCTCTTGCAAGTCAGCCCTTCTACCCTGCACTATTTTGCAACAACTATGCACTGCAGCGGCCAGCAACAAAGTCCACTGTGTGAGAATAGAACAAAGAATTGGGTTTACTGTGCCAAAAGAAACATCATGCGGCCATCATGAAGCTCTCCTTCAACTATTCCTCGACTTAGCAGTTCTCCCCAAAGACAAGGGCTTCCCTTTCAATACTGATCAATTTGCAGTGTTGACTGCAGCTGTTGTAGTTTTCTAGCAGCCTGTGCAGATGGCAGTGGAATTGGACAGTGGGGAAGGATGGGGACCAGTCTGGGAGTCTGGAGAGGACTCGGACGAGGGTCCTGCATCCGATGCAGGGATGGGGCCAGGACCATCTGGAAGTGGGGTGCTGCCTCTGGAGCCTCCAGAGTCTGGCAGCAGTGAGACAGAGAAACAAGGAGAGCCTGTTCCCAGTGTGTGTGTGCGCAGAGCTGCTTGAAGGCAAGTGCAGCTGAGACAAAAGGAGCAACTTGGGAGTAAGGCTGGGAGGTGATTGCCCCTCCCATAAGGTATAAAGGACAGGCAAAGATGATGAAACTTTTGCAGGAAGCAAAGTTGTTTGTTCTGTTCAGATCAATCCTTGAAGCTCTGTGTCGACTTTGTACTTTGGTTCGTTTTTTATAGTTCATTGGGCACTTTAGTTGTTGGTAGCAATTCAAAGGAGAGAAAGGTGGGTGCTTATCTCTAGAGACTGTTTGGGACTCGTTACAGGCTGGAAATGAATGTAATTCCCAGCGTTGAAATAAAACAAGAGTTGTTGTAACTAAGCATGTTCTTAATTACGGTCTCGGAAGCCTTGGTCAGAACAGTAGCCTCCAATGTTACCAAAGTTACTGCTACCCTTCAAAAAGACCTCGACTATGTATCAGAATGGTCAAACAAATGGCAACTTCAAATGTCAACAAATAAATGCTCTGTCTTACATATTGGCAAAAAAAATCAGAAAATAAAATACAGGCTGAATAGTCAAGACCTTGTTGATGATCCAAACTCTGTCAAGGACCTTGGAGTACTCATCTCAAATGATCTAAGTGCTAGAGCCCACTGTAACAACATAGCCAAAAAGGCATTAAGAGTTGTTAACCTAATCCTAAGTAGCTTTTTCTCCGGTAATATCACACTACTAACGAGAGCATACAAAACATTTGCTAGACCCATACTCGAATACAGCTCATCAGTCTGGAACCCACATTACATATCTGATATTAACACAGTTGAGAAAATACAGAAATATTTCACAAGAAGAGTTCTCCACTCCTCTACTCATAGCAGAATACTTTATGCCACCAGACTTGAAATTGTAGACCTAGAAAACCTAGAACTATGCCGCCTTTGGTCCGATCTAAGTATAGTATATAAAATCATACATTGCAATGTCCTACCTGTCAATGAATACTTCAACTTGAACCATAACAACACAAGAGCACACAATAGATACAAACTCAAGGTTAATCGCACCGAACTTGATGGCAGGAAATACGACTTCAGCAACAGAGTGGTCAATGTCTGGAATCCTCTACCTGACTCTGTGGTTTCTTCCCCAAACCCCAAAAACTTTAACCTTAGAGTGTCTACTATTGACCTCACCCCTTTCCTAAGAGGCCTGTAGGGGGCGTGCATAAGCGCACCAACATGTCTACCATCCCTGTCCTATTGTTTCTTTTTATGTTTTTTATATGTATCCATTTCATGTATTCATAACTATGTATATACTTATACTTATCTTGTAAGCAATTGACAAATAAATAAATAAAGAAAGAAAGAAAGAAAGAAAGAAAGAAAGAAAGAAAGAAAGAAAGAAAGGTGGGTGTTTATCTCAAGGGACTGTTTGGGATTCATTACTGGCTAGAAATGAACATAATTCCCAGTGCTGAAATAAAATAAGAGTTGTTTTAACTAAGCATGTTCTTAATTGTGGTCTCAGAAGCCTTGGTCAGAACAGCAGCCTCCAAAGTTACCTTGAGATTCTCCTCCTCCTCCTCCTCCTCCTCCTCCTCCTCCTCCTCCTCCTCCATGTTTTTCCCATCGTACTGCAGGGACTGTAATTTTGCATCTAACTCACCACTTTATCCTGTCTACAGTGTCAGCAGGGAATATGCCTACAACCCACATGTCTTCATGCAGGTAGTCCATCCATTGCTTTTTCAATCATCCTTGGAACCACTGGCCATCTGGGCTGAATGCAAGTGCCTGCCTCACCAAAGCCTCTCTGAGGTTAACTAGAAACAAATAACACAATGCAACCCTTCTATTAATAGTGAGTAGGTGGAAAGAAGTATTTTGCAAGGTTCCCCAGTGGTTTCAACCTTCATCCAACTAAGGACCAGGGAAGAAGCTGGACTGGGGGGTGAAACTGAGTAGCTGCTATTGAGGCCTTATTGTCCCCAACTACTCGTTATTTCTGTTTTCGTTCCTAGTTACAAGGGATTGGAACAACAAGGCTTCTTGACTTCATACCAATCTCTTCTTCAAAAGTCTGGTCACATTTCATGCCAGCAAGACAGGAAGTTATTAAAATGAATGTGGGGAAACTTTATCTCCCTTCTACAGGCCTCCTTAATCAATGCAGCTCAATGGAGAAGAAAGACGGAATATTTCCAGGGAGCTATTGAGGTAATGTAGTGAAGCCCAGAAGTCCCTTGAAGTGCAGCCGAGAGTTGGGGCTGCCATCTCACTGGGGGTCAAGGGAATGGAGGGTTGAGGCCACAGCCTTTGAGAGCCTCTGCTTGGTGCTTCCAGCATTGTCTTGATGGTCTGCTTTGGCAATGGGATAGGATGCGGGTTCTGCCCGCCCACCCCCTCCCCAGCCTTACTCTTTTATAATATCTACGCACGGTGGCAGCCACCAAAGTGGTCCACCACAGGAGAAACAAGGGGGGCACAACCCGGGAGAAGTAGCGGTAGTATCTTTGTAGTATCTTTGAGCTCAACTTCGTTGTTTTCTCTGAATTGTTGACAGCTAAGGCATCTCCTTCCTGATTTAAAACTGGAGGCATGCTTGCATTAGAACAGGGGTCTCCAAAATTGGCCATTTTAAGACTTGTGGGCTTCAGCTCCCAAAATTCCCCAACCAACATGAGGAAGTCAATCAATCAATCAAAAATTATGCAATATTTCTTACTGCGTTCCACTCAAGGTGCCTGGGACCTTCTTTGCTTTGCCCCAGAAAAAAAAGGGGAAGCAACCTTTCTGACATCACTGACTGCTAATCAGGGCAAGACCTGCCACGTCAGAGATGAGCGGGGCGAGCCCAAGGGCAGGGTCAAGCAGCTTGTCAGGTTGGAGTCGTTGCACGAGAGACTCACATCCTGCCCATGAATTCCATTGACCCTTATCTAGTGCCAATTGGGCTTGATAATTTGCTTAGCAGATCAGATCCTTCTCTATAAGTAGCATATAATAAACTTTTAGTGCCTTGAACTCAATTCCTAGACCTGATTACTTGCATCTGACATGCCACCCCCCCTCTCCCACTCCAGAAAATGAGCTGTTTCACAACTCAGACAGGGCTAACTTCTGGAACAAGGCAGAAAGCACCAAAAATTCTTCTTCTTCCTTTGATGCCATCAGCTATCTCGGTCCCTTCGGTTAATTTGCCAGTCGCCTGAGATTGCTGGAAGGAAACAGAAGCCTGGAAAAAAGAATGCTAGTCACATCTTCATAGACTCATGAAAGATACAGGGTTTTTTTAGCTTTCTACTACCATGGTCTGGTTTTGCTAATGACATGATCTGAAATGTTTCCAGGAATGATCACAGCTTCCTCGCTCAATTTATGGTGCAAGGGTGGAATTATGGGGGAGGTGGCACTGCAAGGGGAATCCATCAGAGAACTCGTGTCAAGCTCTATTGAGCCAGCAACCTTCCAGAGTTGAGGCTCTTCATGTGGTTCTTCTGAGGAAGGGGGGCGGGGGGTCAAGGGGACAGGGAGGCTTTAGTGAGATGCTGCCATATGCCAGCAAAGCGCTGTTCTCCTTGGATCGTGTACATTTATATCCTCCCCCATCTTCTAGGTGGTTCAAGTGGCCAGTAGGGGTCTCCCTATCCTTCCCTTCCTTCACTTTACTTTACGCCTTGTGAGCTTGTTTAGTTAGCAGGCTCAGAAAGAGAAAGGGGGTCCCACTAGTGGTGGGATTCAAATATTTTTTACTACTGGTTCTGTGGGCGTAGCTTGGTGGGCATGGCAGGGGAAGGATACTGTCAAATCTCCAGTCAGAGGTGGGATTTACCAGTTGTCCAAACTACTCAAAATTTCCGGTACCGGTTCTCCAGAACTGGTCAGAAATGCTGAATCCTACCCCTGGGTCCCACCCTCCCCATGCCTGCTGCAGGTCCCTACCAGAGGGAGGCTCCCCTGCTGGTGAGTACTGCACCTGGGTGGGAGCGCAGGCAAGACAGAAGAAAAGAAAAACAGAGAGATAGACACCTGCCCCCTCTAACAGCTGGCATGGCCCCAGGGCAGTCAGCAGAGGCTTGGGCCAAAGGTTGCTGATATGTGAATTCAAATTCTTAATTGTCATTGTATGTATATACACCCTGTAACATACAATGAAATTCACATCACATCCAGAGACCAAACCCAACACGCACACACACATGACAATCCCCAAACACATCCCCACCCGCCAAAATTCGCCGCCTCCTAAAAACACACAAGCATCCACACAACAGACCAAGCAATACTGTCCACTGATGGTGGTATTTAAGTTCATTGTTAAGTGCAATTATAGCTCTGGGATAAAAACTGTTCAGAAAACACGTGGTCCAAGTTCTAATTGTTCTGTATCTTCTGCCAGAAGGCAACAGTTCACAAAGATTGTAAGCAGGATGGAAAGAGTCTCTGAAAATGTTGTGTGACTTCCTCATGCAGCGAGATGAGAAGATGACATCCAGGGCTGGTAGCTGGAGCCCAATGATATTCTGGGCAGTTTGAATGATTCTCTGTAGAGCCTTTTTTGTCCGCTACAGAGCTGCTCCCATCCCATGCAAGAATGCGGTATGTCAGGACACTCTCAATGGTGCTGCGGTATTAGGACAGAAGTAGATCCTGATAATTGTCAGCATAAATCTGGGAGTTCTGCTTTTGCGTAGCTGGAACTGAGGG
Organism: Pseudonaja textilis; assembly: GCF_900518735.1. The sequence continues at coordinate 15,366,238 of NW_020769327.1, forward strand.
CCACAACCTTCTCCTTGGATGGCATGCTTAGTGGCAACCCATAAGGGTGCCCCTTGGGGCGCCTCTCTTCCTGTTGAAGCTCAACAGAATTGATGTCCCTGTATCTTCAGTCCAGGAGTCCATGCCTTTCCCTCTGGGATCAGAGGGGATGGAGCAGCCACTTCCTTGGGGCAGCCTCTTTTCCAGTCACTGGAAAGGGCTCCCGGCATCCTCTTGGTTGACTTTTCTGAAGCCAGGGTTTTCAGGGGGCCCCTTCTATCCCTTCCTAAGCCCTCACTGCCAGCCAGTGGATCTTCCTACTGACATGTTCAGTTTAACAATTTCCTTTTTAAAAAATACTATTGAGTAATAGAATAACAGGATTGGAAGGGACTTTGGAGGTCTTCTAGCCAAGCCCCCTACTCAAGCAGGAGACCCTATACTATTTCAGACCAGTGGCTGTCCAGTCTCTTCTTGAAAACCTCCAGTGATGCAGCACCCACAATTTTTGAAGGCAAGCTGTTCCACTGGTTCATTGTTCTCACTGGTAGGAAGTTTATCCTTAATTCCAGGTTGCTTTTCTCCTTGATTAGTTTCCATTCATTGTTACTTGCCTTGCCTTCAGGTGCTTTAGAAAATAGATTGACCCCTCTTCTTTGGGGCAGCCCCTCAAATATTGGAACACTGCTATCATGTCACCCCTAGTTCTTCTTCTCGTTTGATTAGGCAAACCCAGTTCCTGCAACCATTCTTCATATGTTTTAGCTTCCAGCCTCCTAATCATCAATCTTTTTCTTTTCAGGGAAGTTCTGGAGTCCTTGGTGGGTTCCCAAAAAGCTACAGTTGTGCTCCTGGCTTAGCCAAGGTGAGATGAGTGCCACCACTTGCTGTGACAATTGCTGGACAATTGAAACAATCCTTTGATGGCAAAGTGCTACAATCTTTTTATATTTGGCTTTTCAAAGACAGCAGTTGCAAACACAGATGCAGTTGCAAACACAGATGTCATGTTTTTATTTTTAAATTCAGATGCCAATGATTTTCCAGATTTTTAATTTTCATAAATGGTTGCTCCGCTTGTAATTATGAGGCCAGGTAAAGACTAGGAAGACTATTGGCCTCTGATGAATGCATAGATCCTCTTTCCCCTCAAATTTCCTCTAAAAATGCCTTTTAAAAAGAAGGATGGAACAGTACAAAAGAACAGAATGTTGGAGCCTCTTTGGCATGAACACAGTGGGCCTTGATTTACAGCAGAGTTTTGTTTCTCCAGCAACTGCAGGTTAACGGATAAGGGCAGGGCACCTGGGTCTTCAACACCAACTCCGTGATGTGGCAACTCTTCTGTTGTCTTAAGATTTGCTCACATATTCCTAACCTGGCTTTCTAACTTAATGTCATGCCCCTGATGGAGACTGACTCTGAGGGAGAGGAGGAACAGCTGACAGGGAGTGGAAGTGTGGCTCCGGAGGTTGTGGAGGAGGCTGGGGAAGGGCAGAGGAGGACCCAGGCCCATCCCCTCTCCATCCTAGGACATGCAGGGAGGAGCAGATAAGGGAGAGACATTGTCTACTCAGGAGGAGAGGGCCTTGATCCTCTTCATGGGCTGCAGCTGTGACAATTGAATAAGAGTATAGACCTGCGTACGGGCGAACGCTGGAAACAAAGCGTTGTGTGGGAGTTTGTTTGTCTTCCGTGAAAGATATTCGGAGCTTGGAAGCAAACTGAAGAAATAAAAGGGGCTTCACCTGTTTCCTGTGACTCTGTTTGTTTTGTATCCCACCCTGGGTCATCACACTTAACTTCATAGCCATAAAGCCTAGAAATCTGCTTTTTGTTTTATAAAAAACAAATTTTAATTAGGGCAATCACCAGAACCTGACACAATGCTTGCTAAAGAAATTAAATTATGTAGCAATGTTTGTCTCTAAGAGGTTTTTCAGCACGTTAAAATAATTTAGCAAACACCCTGCAGCCCAGATTCATCCTCCCCTCCAAAACGAGAATCCTGCAATAATAATTTTGACAAAGAGAAATGAGCCCCACCCATTCCAGTTGAAAACCAGTGAAAATGAGGCACAAAAATGTGCTGTAGCTCAGAAAGCGACTGTCACATGCTAAAGCGCTTCTGCTCACGGCTGTATTGTCATGAATGACAGGTTGCTAGAGATGCCAACTGACAGGTGAATAAATAGATGTCAGGCAAGGTTGACTATGCCAGCCTGTTCATTTGCATGCACACATGAGACAAACGAAGCTGGTGGGACGGTCAAAAGAAGAGCTGCAAGATCAGGGTTCAGTCCTCCTGGTGACCTCAGCTCGGTCGTATCCAAGTAGCCTCCAACCTACAGGCACAATTGAGCCCAAAATTAATGTTGCTAAACAAAAATGGGGGGAAACCCACTTAGTGTCAGCATTCCAGAAAACCTCCACTCCAACCATAACTCCGAGACAGACAAACTCTCAAAAGTTCTGTTTTATTTGGATAGTAAACTGGCACATCTGGGAAATCCCAAATCTGAAAGTTCTGGGCTTCCTTGCAATAAGTAAAAAATTACCAATCCACCCCCTGCACTCCTCGTGGCATCACGTGCCCAATCACCATCCGTCCCAACTTGAGACATCCCCTCAACCAGGTGCAGAAACAACATGACCTTGACTTAGAAGAAGAATGTTATTATCTCTAACCACATACACTCCAAGAAATTTCCCCCTCCCATTTTCCCAGGCTCAAGAATTTGGTAGTGTGGACACCCCTGGTGCTAATAGGGCTTCCAAAGCTGACACTTAGTTAGTTTTGCCCCACTTTACAACCTTTCTTGCCACAGTTGTTAAGTGAATCACTGCAGCTGTTATGTTAGTAACACAGTTGTTCAATGAATCTGGCTTCCGCATTGACTTTTCTTATCAGAGGTCTCAAAAGCTGATCACATGACCCTGGAACACTGTAACCATCGTAAGTATGAACCAGTTGCCAAGGGTCTGAATTTTGATCACATGACCACAGAGCTGTAAGTTGTAAGTGTGAGAAACAGTCACAAGTCCCTTTTTCAGCACCGCTGCAACTTTGATTGTTCACTAAATGAACTGTTTTAAATTGACGACTACCTGTACCTAGCCCACCTCACAGGTTGATTGTTGTGAAGATCAAGAGTCAGAAGGAGGCATTCCAAAGCTTCTGCTTCAAAGGAAGGAGAGGATAATGTTTCAGTAGGAGGAACCTGCTCCCAAAACACCCTGCTTGGGCATCTTCCCAGTTTGTCGCTACCTGATTCCCTGCCATCCATCATGGATTCTTTCCATAGCCTCTCAAATGCTTCCTGTCCTCTGTGCAAATGGGGAGGAAGGCAAGCAGGCTGATCCTTCCCAGATTATTCCTGCCTTGGGCCACCCCTGGGGTTTTTTTTTTGCTCTCGGCATTTCGCCACATGATCTGGGAATGCTCAGGACTGCCTTTGAAGTTGGGCAGAGCAGAAGCATGTCTGGTAAGGAGAAAAATAGGAACCCCCCCAATCACCACCACCCGACCAGTGGTGGGATTCAAATAATTAAACAACCGGCTCTCTGCCCTAATGACCAGCTGGGTAGGCGTGGCTGGGTGATCATGTGACTGGATGGTCATGGCCAACTTGACATCTGACTGTCACTCATCTTGGTTCCTTGTCATTAAAAGCTTCTTTCTGGCAGCTTTGTTTTGCTTTGTTATTCAATTATTTCTTCAAAGTGCTAATCATTGCATCCCAGCTGGAAGAACTCAAGCAGGGGAGCGTTTCCTCCCAACAGCAATGTAAAAAGTTTAAAACAACTTTTAAGAAAGTCAAGCCCCAGCAAAGTACCAGCAAAAAAAAAAAAAAAACTCGGGAGCCCAGGTGACAGTAAGTCTGGATGTACTGCCAAGAACCTTTAGCTGTTTTAAGGGTTAACCGAGAGGCAGTTTCTGTAAGCAAGGCAATAAAGATTAGGCTAGAAACAACAGCAGAATGTTTACTTCTTGCCTTCCTTACAGGATTAGCCCTGTAAACTGGAAAAAAACAAAAGGAGATTTCTTCCAACAACCAGTTCTCTGAACTGCTCAGAAAGTTAACAACTGGTTCTCACGAATACGTGCGGACTGGTTGAATCCCACCACTGCGCCTGACCACCACCATGATGATACAGTCACAACAGACAACTAGGCAATATAAAAGAACCTTTCATCATTACTACTGCAATCTACATAAAGGATCTAACATCACTTTGGAAAAAAGTAGAAAGTCATTTCCAAAACCAGAACTTACCATGTATTACAAATACATGAAGACAACTTATGAATGAACCAGTCACAGTGATGGAAATCTCTGAACTTATAAAAAAAGTTGAACTGGGGAAAGTGCCCAGCCACAATCTTCTGGAGATTTATATAAATGTTTCGAAGATGAATTATCATAACACCTCCAGAATACAATGGATTATATTTCATACAGTATTGGGATGCCAGAATCATGGATCATGGAAACAAGCCAACATAATTTTAACATCTAAAGAAGGACAAGACACAAGTTTAACTAAAAATCACAAACCAATATAATTACTGAATAGTGACTATAAGATATTTACATCTCTACTGACTAACAGACTAAAGACACGTCAACAACTCATTCATCAAGATCAAAGTAAAATTAAAGGAGGACAGTTCTGAATATCTTTCAGTACCTAAAGCAACGAGACAAAAGGCAAGTTGCATTAGTTTTTTTTAGATTCAGAAAAAGGATCTAAAAAAGAACATGCCTGCACGGCCACAGCTCATGCAAATGGAGGGTGGGTGCTTTCCCACTACATTTGCACAGCCTGGTTGCAAACAGCTCACATGCCACTAGTGGGCCACAGCCCAGAAGTTGGGGAGCCCTGCTCAAACATTTCAGAGGAATGGTTGTCCAGTCTCTTTTTGAAAGCCTCCAGTGATGAAGCATGCACGCCTTCTGAAGGCAAGCTTGTTCCATTGGTTGATTGTTCTCACTTTGGGGAAATTTCTCCTTCGTTCTAGATACTTCTCTCTTTGGTTAGTTTCCATCCATTGTTGTTGTTGCTTTTTTGCCTTCTAGGTGCTTTTGGGAAATAGTTATATTTAATATTATATATTCATATATAATAGCAGATAAAGAGACAATTTGTTATGTTATAACCCCAAAGAGAGCTTTTACAAAATGACCTATAGATCAGAGGTGGTATTCAGCAGGTTCTGACAAGTTCTGGAGAACCGGGAGCGGAAATTTTGAGTAGTTTGGAGAACTGGCAAATCCCACCTCCGACTGGAGATTTTACAGTATCCTTCCCCTGCCATGCCCACCAAGTCACGCCCACCAAGCCATGCCCAGAGAACCAGTAGTAAAAAAAAAAAAAATTGAATCCCACCACTGCTGTAGATGGCATTTATCCTCAAATAAATTGGTTAAAATATACAAAGCATCCCCAAATAGTTGCTGGAAATTGAAAACTCAAATAGGAATCTTTTATCAACTTTGGTGGACTTGCCAAAGAGCTAAGCAATATTGGGTGGAAATTAATAATGCAATTTAAAAAAATATTGAAAATTAATGTAAAATTCAAACTGGAAACTTTTTCGTTAGGGGTTAAAACATTTGAAAAATCACATTGTGGTTTATTTTTATATATGATAACAGCAGCACAACTTTTGTATGCTCAGTGTTGAGAGAATCCTACAATACTGCTTGAGCATGAATGACTAATAAAGATGACAGAAGTGACAATGACAGCTAAGTTAATGCTCCTCGTGATAGAAAAATCACTAAAGAAATTCATCTATAATTAGAAGCCCTTTGTGGAATTTTTGCAGGAGATGGAGAAAAATCAATTTTGTCATATAGATTTGATGATCATTTAAAAATAAAAAAATCTTTCCCCCTTTCTTTTTGGAGGGAAAAATGGAGGTTATGTTCTTAAACTAAGAATTGAATGTTCTTCTACTTTGAAGAAAATATAATAAAATTATTTGACATCACCACTGCCATCCTAGACTGACAGGATGCAATTTTTTCTGATCTGTTTCATATGAGTTATTTGCAAAAAATAATTTGTGTACAAGAAAATTGTCAGAATTATGCCTGGCATCACCACCTTTGCACATGACTTGGGCAGCTCAACCCTCTCCTTAATGAAATTAGGAGTTTTATCCTTTTTTAAAGCTTACAATTTTTAAAATAATACAGTTTCATTCATTTCATTATCTTATCTTGTCTCTTATTCTGGCTGTGTTCTCATAACATCCTTATCCAAATTTAGAGATCGGTTGGTATTGATTGGGGTGTGTGTGTGTGTGTGTCAGAGAGAGAGAGAGAGACGGGGAGCAAGAAAAGAAAGAAAGAAAGAAAGAACAAGAAAGAAAGGAAGGGAGAGAAAGAAATAAAAAGCAAGAAAGAAACAGGGAGAGAAAGAGAGCAAGAAAGAGCAAGAAAGAAAGAGGAAGAGCGAGAAAGAAAAGAGAAAGAAAGAGCAAGAAAGAGAGAGAGAGAAAGAGCGGGGGAAGGGGGAGAAAGAGAATGAGAATGAATTTCTCGGCTGATTATTAGTTTATTACTAGGCAGAAGAATTTAGAACAAACAAGAAATGTGAACAAATGAACTAGAAAAAAATCAACTGAAATACAAAGAGCTTCAAGAAAGAATCTGAACCGAATGAACTACTTTGCTTCCTGCAAAGGTTTCATCATCTTTGCCTGAACTTTATACCTTATGGGAGGGGCAATCACCTCCCAGCCTTACTCCCTTGGTGCCACTTTTGCTCTCGCCTTCTAGCAGCTCTGCACACACACGCACTGGGAACAGGCTCCCATGCGTCCTCTGCCTCGCTGCTGCCAGAGTCTGGAGACTTCAGAGTCGGCACACAACTCTCAGATGGTCCTGGCCCCATCTCTGCATCAGACGTAGGACCCTCGTCCAAGTTCTCTGCAGACTCCTGACTGGTTCCCTTTCCTCCTCCCTGTCCGATACCTCTGCCGTCTGCACTGGCTGCTGGCGAACCAAAGACAACCATGAAATGAATTGTTGTAAGTTGAGGACTACCTGTATAGGCTAGTGTAGATGGCAGACAGCTTTAATTTGGCAAGGTTCGGTCTATAGATGAGGAACGATAATTTTTTGCTTGGAAGAATCACTATGTGTCCTTCTTGGTTTTGGGGGAGCCTGATAGACAGTCAGAGCCTTAACAGCAATACTGGACTGCCACTCTCCTTCTCAGCTTCCTCCAAGCCCCAAGTCCTCTTCCTAGAACAGGGGTCTCCAAACCTGGCAAGATTTGTGGATTTCAACTCCCAGAATTCCCCAGCCAACAAAGTCCACAAGGCCTAAAGTTGCCAAGTTCGGAAACCCCTGCCCCAGAACAAATTGTTTGGGGGACCAGCAGAGCTACTGGAAGGCTACCAGAGCCCCACTGGTCACCTCAGGCCCCAAGAAAGTGCAAAGAAGCAGTGTTCCAATATGTGGGGGGCTGCCATAGAGAGGAGCGGGGCAACCTATTCTGAGAGCACCCAAAGGCAGGACGAGAAGCAACGGATGAAAACTAAGCAAGGAGAGAAGCCACCTAGAAACCGGGAGACATTTCCTGACAGAACAATTCACTAGCGGAAGGGCTTGCTGTCAGAAGTTGTGGGAGCTCCATCACTGGAGGCTTTTCAAGAAGAAACCGGACAGCCATTAAACTGGAATGGCCTAGTCTCCTGCTTGAGCATGGAGCTGGACTAGAAGACCTCCAGGGCCCCTTCCGTTATTCTGCCTAGAGGCACTCCTTGTTCTTTGGCTCTTAGGAGGCAGGGGCTCCACCCCATTTGCAGCCAGTGCACAGGCTGCCTTGCCCCCGCCATCTCCTCCCCACCCCCCCACCCCTCTTCGGCCTGCCATTTGCTTCTCTGTCTGAATGGCAGGATAGTTAATAAGGAGCACTTTTCTTTGATTCTACGCAGGGGCTGTGATGGAAAATACATTGGCTGGAAGTGAGACAAAAATCAATAGCCTATTCCATTTAACAGGGAGACAGCCAGAGTAACTAGTGAGAAGTGGATTAGGCTCCTCTGTTTGCCTGACCCAAGCGGCCCCCACCTTCCCCAGCGGCCCCGCTCCTAGATTTGTCTGACTCGAAAACAAAAGGGACATTTGCCTGCTTTCATCTCAGGCCGAAGACTTTTTGCCTTCTTTTTTCATCTCCGTTTCCATTCTCAGGCTAATCATCCAGCATCCTAGAAGGCCAGGCAAGGTCAAGCGCAGGCAACCCTCCACGTACAGCCATAAGTGAGCCCAAAATTTCTGCTGCTAAGCAAGGGAGTTGTAAAGTGAGTTTTGTCCCATTTTACAATCTTTCTTGCCACTCTTGTGAAGGAATCAGGGCAGTTGTTAAGGGAATAATAAGGTTGTTAAATGAATCTGGCTTCCCCAGTTGACTTTGCTCGCCAGAAAGCTGCAAAAGGAGATCACAAGACCCTGGCACATCGTATCAGATATGTGAGCCAGTTGCCAAGTGTCCAAATCACTCCTGGAATCATGTGGCCAGAGAAGTATTGCTATGGTCGTAAGGGTGAAAAACGGTCCTAGGTCACTTTTTTTCAGTACCATTGCAACTTTGAATGGTCACTAAATGAAACTGTTGTAAGTCAAGGACTACCTATAGACCAGCGGCGGGATTCGAAGATTTTTACCACCCGTTCAATGGGCGTGGCTTGGTGGGCGCGCTTTGCGTGTGTGCGCACACACTTTGCATGTTCGCATGCACAAACGCACACTTTGCACAGGCACAGAGGCTTTCCAACTCGCCTCCTGCAAGCCTGCACTCTCCCGTTCGCTTCAGCGGCTGCCATGCAGCACTCTTCTGTGCCATGCATAAAGCAGCTGTGCTTCAAAAGCAGAGGACAAAGGTGAGTATGGGAGCCCAGGTGGGCAGGTGAGCCCAACGGCAGAGCTCTGCTGCTCATTGGCGCTACCTACCGGTAGAATACCACCACTGCTATAGACAGGTGGTAGTCCTATCTCACAAACTCCTGTTGCTGGGCAGTTTGTTTGCAAGAGGGAGCCTTAGCTGGGAAGGGAGAAGTGCTGGGCTCTGCAGGGCTGGAGGCCACAGGGAGGTTGGAAGGGAGGAAAGGGAGGAGTAGCAAGGTTGGAGTAAAAGAGAAAGACCTTTGCTACTCTGGCCCTTTTGGATCACTTGACTGAGTGAAGGTCCCTCTGTAATCTCCCTGCTCTTTCTCCAAGAGATGTAACCTTTCGTGTGAAGTGATGCCTCCTTTGGAGCGGAGGAGGCAAAGCCCCAGAAAACCATCAAAAGGAAGATTAATCTCTGCCTGAGCTGCAAAAGCCTTGTGAAGCTGGCCAGGTCCCATCCGATTTGCAGAGAGAGGTCTCCCGAACTGACCTTAGCGAAGGGAGGGGTAAGCTAAAAGTAGAGGAAGATCCCTGTTACTCTCCCCAAATCCCAAGGGAGGAGACGGCCATCACAGGATATGAACATGGTGCATTTTAATAATCCTTCCAATTTTGCCAAAGACTTCATGCCCTGCCTGTCACTAATACTGACAGAAGCTATTAAGGAAGCAAGATAGGAATATTTCAGTCGCGTTGGCAGCAGTTTTGTGTCTGCAGCTAGACCGGTACCTCATTCGGGATTCAGGACACTGTCAGAGTACTGGGAACAGACTGGAGAATTGCAGATGAGATTAATTCACTCTGTACAGATTGTTCCCTTAGTGCATGTTAATTAACTTTCCAATCTGCAAGCCTTTTGCCCAAAACATTGTTACATCTTTCTTAATATTATTACGGCCCTTTTTGAAGTTGCATAACTTCATTCTCAATTCACACGTTTGCTTCTCCCAGTTCTTGGGCCAAATCTCCAGGTCAGATTTTTCTCTGCCTCGTCGTTAAAGGCAAATCAGAGGGGCCCTCCCCAAATCTTGGGAAAACTTCATATATGTGAAGGGAGAGAACTAGGTCTGGCCCACAATCCAGCTTGCCCATGACTAGCAGGGCACTGACTGCCCCAGGCCTGAACGGAGCTATGGCTGGGTTGTCAATTTGGCCCTAAGAGGAGGGAAAAAGGAAACAAAACAAGTTAATGTCAGCTTGATACCCCTCGTCCCCACAATATTTTGCTCCTTGGGCTGGGGCTGATTAACACTGTTGGAGTGTTTCGTGAGGATGTCTCGCTAATGAGCTGTAAAATTACAGGAAGGACTGACTCTGAGCAAGAATGATTACGATGCTCCTTTTGCATTTCTGGTGGAGGAGGAGGAGGAGGGAGGAGGAGGATGAAGAGAAAGAGAAAGATTCAGCACTCTCATAATTTCTTGTTTAAATAAAATACAATAAGCCCACTAGTGGGATACTGTCCAGCATTTACAATAGAACAGAACAGAACAGAACAGAACAGAACAGAACAGAACAGAACAGAACAGAACAGAACAGAATAGAATAGAATAGAATAGAATAGAATAGAATAGAATAGAAGTTTTTTATTGGCCAAGTGTGATTGGACACACAAGGAATTCGTCTTGGTGTAAATACTCTCAGTATACATAAAGAAAAGGTACATTCATTAAGAATCGAGAATCATAACGTACAACACTTAATGATAGTCATAGGGTACAATCAACAATCAAATCATACTAGGAAACAGTCAAGTGGGAGGGGATGGGTGATAAGGAGTGGTGAGAAGATTAACAGTAATAGTAGCGTACACTTTGTAAATAGTTGAACAGTGTTGAGTGAATTATTTGTTTAGCAGAGTGATGGCTTTCGGGGGAAAACTGTTCTTGTGTCTAGTTGTTCTGATGTGCAGTGCTCTATAGCCCCGTTTTGAGGGAAGGAGTTGAAACAGTTGATGTCCAGGATGTGAGGGGTCTGTAAATATTTTCACAGCCCTCTTTTTGACTCGTGCAGTTTCCAGGTCCTCAACTGAAGGCAGGTGGGTAGTAATTGTTTTTTCTGCAGTCCTAATTATCCTCTGAAGTCTGTGTCTTGTTGGGTATAACAATGATACACCAACTAAGTTTGGGTGAATAAATATATAAACCAAGGTTTGAGTGTTTGTAACTTGTAGCTTTAAGCACCAAACTGCTTGTAATTAACTAATTAAGGGTACGGTTACAAACGGCAATAAAAGGCAGTAAGAGAAACGTAATCGCTCTGCTTGATCTCTGCTTGATTTCTGCTTGCTACTGTTTGTTTGCTACTATTTGCTACAACTGTTTGAATACCTGAACAAAAGGACTACTTCATTGATGTGCTGATATCCTGTGAATACTCAGCGTTGTCTTCAAAAGGAAAGGTATCAGAGGAGAAGATATCTTTACAAGCAGATAAGGATATAGAACTGTCTAGTACATGGACTAAGTTACTGAATGGATATATTTGTGAATGACATATGGACTGATTGACAATGTTTAAACTAAAATTGGATTAAACAACTATATAAACTACAAACAGTGTTTGTCATCAGTGTGTGTAAACCCTAGGGCCCTTCCTCTCTCATTTGGCTGCCTGGCTTGACTGCTGCTGCACATTCTGTTTTGGGGGTTTGTCCCCAAACACTAACATTGGTTATGGGCCCAGTGAGCACAGTCTAACTAACCATGATATAGCAGTGAGAGTTGGTGTGAGTTGCACATTACTGTAAAAACAAACTGTTTTTCATTGATTTTTAAATAGTTGTTTACCTGAAGAACAATGGCACAAGTAAATTTGCCCAATCTGTCCATGATATCCAGACTAGATGGAACAAACTATGTTTCATGGTCAATGAAATGTAGTTTACTTCTACGAAGAGAAGGTTTGTGGGACATAATAACAAACCCACCAGATGTGACTAACTTAGATCCTAATGTTGAGGAGGATGACAAAAAGATACAAGACTATAAACGAAAGAATGAGCAGGCTTTATGCATCATAGGACTGTCTCTCTCTGACCAGCAACTTATCCATATCCGTGGAGAGGAAAACGCTGCGAACTGCTGGGAGAACCTCAGGAAGATATACATTCAGGACAGTGTAGGAGCTCATATATATCTTACACGAAAACTATTTCGAACACATCTTCAGAAGAATGGAGACATGTTAACTCATTTAAATTGTATGAAGAGCATTTTTCAGGAATTACAAGAAAAAGAGCTTATATTTAATGAGTTGCAACAAATATACATCATACTGTCATCATTAGATCAAAGTTATGATGATTATGTGACTGCTTTAGAAGTATTGCCAAAAGATAGTTTATCATTAACCGAGATTACCGGCAGGCTATTAGAAGAAGCCAGAAGAAGGTGTGAACGTGACCAGCTGAGAGAAGATAAACCTAATAAAGAAGAGAAATTATCTTCAAAGCTTGAAAGAAACCAACTAAGTAAATTAAAGCACCCGGAAGAAGAGAATTTATCTTCGACGGCATACACAATTAAAAAGTGTTTTAATTGTGGAGGCAGAGGACATTTGGCAAGATTCTGCAAAAAAGAAAAAAGCCAGAATGTAAAAAAGCCAAAGAAATCTTTTGAACTAGCCATGTTTAGCAACTGTGATGTGAAGAATGATTTATGGGTGGTGGACAGTGGTGCATCCCACTGCATCACGAGAGATAAGACAAAATTTATAAAAATGTCTACAAGCTCTCAACATATATCACTTGCTAATGGCTGGAACCTCAAGGCCAAGGGAGAAGGTATTGCATACTGTCCATGCTTAAACCAGGATATAAAAATGTTGTATGTACCACAGTTAAAGGTGAACTTGCTTTCTGTAAGGGTATTAGACAAACTAGGTTATGTAATTACATTTAAGGATAATAATTGCATAATTGAAAAAGATAACAAAAAGGTAACTGCAGCTTTAAATGGAACATTGTATGTATTACATGATAGTAAGAAAGGGGAGGCACAGACTGTATTTAACAATATAAAGCCTCATAATGAATGTATCCATTTATTGCATAGGCGTTTGGGGCATGTAAATTTTAAAATGCTAAAACGTACAGTAGAGTTATCTGATGGAATAAGGTTAAAACCGTGTGATAAATATTTGCGTTGTTCCGGTTACACCACGAGGCAAGTTGTATACCCTCCTGTCTGTATGCAGATTCATCATTGTCTCAAATGTTGTCTCGAATGTTGTGTCATCAGCAAACTTCAGTATTTTTACAGATGGATCATTTGAGATGCAGTCATTGGTATATAGGGAGAAGAGAAGTGGAGATAGTACACAGCCTTGTGGGGGGGCTGTGCTGATTGTACAGGTATCGGATGTGATTCCGCCTAGCTTCACCTGCTGCTTCCTGTCTGTTAATACAATGATACCCTGAAATTCCCAGGCCAGAAATGCCTCCATCTCCCTGGTTCAGGCAGGATCTTCTTGAGGAGAGGTCTCCACAGCTCCTCCCTCCCCTCTAAGACCTTTGCTGATCTTTTGCAAAAAGCACCCAGAGAAACTGAGCAGCAGGGCTAAGGAACAGCAATCCAGAACTGCTGGAAATTTGCCAGTTGGGGAACGTCTGTAGAAGCAAGAAGGAGATTTGAGTTTCAGATATAAGGTTATCATAGAAAATAGGCAACACATTTCATTTGAAATAGTGCATAACTTTACTTTTACTTGATTGCTTATTGTACCCTATGACTATTATTAAGTGTTGTACCTGATGATTCTTGACACTTGATGAATGTATTGAAGGATAATAAAAAATGTAGTAAAACATATTATAGCATTAAGTAGAGAGTTACTCTATAGGCATGTCTTATCTTGATGTTAGACAGTTGTTTTCTTAAATATGTACAAATATTTATCACATTATAGGTATTTCTTATCTTGCTGTTGTAGAAAATATTTCTTTAACCTTTTACTTGTTGTAAAACAAGTAATAATACATGCCTGCAATCAGTTACATCCCTCTCCTATGAAGACACATGATTGTCCCATCTAAATCAATCTGAATCCATCTGTTTTCCTTCATGGATATGTTTCACCCTAGCATTCCACCCCATCTTGGGAATGGAACATACTTCCCTGAGAAGTAACTCCCTACATCTGGAGGAATACACACCTTTTGAAGTATGTTGTTAATAGCCTTCTTAAGTGGTCAATTGTGATCAACTCTTAACAGGACAATAAGAGAAAGGGATAATAAAAGATAAACAGTGCTGGAAGGACATTTGTCTTTTGCAGGAAAGATGTAAATCTAAGCTAGAGTGTTTTACAATGTAGTTACTCTACTTCTAAAGAATCTTAAAGGTACAAGAAGACTTACTTTTGTCTATATGCTTTGTAACCTTCCTCACATATCTATCTTGTGTGTATGTGAGAATAGGTCTTATCCTAACCTTGCTTAAGTTCATTTTTGGCACATTGTGATCTTAAGTTATAGCCAAACTTTACAGTATCTTTTCTTTTATGTACACCAAGAGTATTTGCATCAAGACAAATTCCTTGTGTATCCAATCACACTTGGCCAATAAAAGAATTCTATCCATCTATTCTATCTATCTTCTTTAAGTTTGATGACATCAAAAAGTGATCCTTCTCTTGTTGAGGGTGCTTATGATGGCCTGAGCACTCTGCCAGTGAAAACAGGCTGTTTTCAGCTGTGATGGCCTCTGCCAGAAAAAAACAGAGCTCAGGAGGGCTGCCTTCAGCACTCGCAAGCTCCGTTTTTACAGACAGAAGCACCACGGGCTGGTCCATCGCTGTTTCCAGGGCATCCCCGGGACCAGATCTAAGCACCCCATGGGCCCAATTTGGCCCCCAGGTCTGAAGTTTGAGACCCCTGTTCTACTCTTCTTCTTCCCTGCCACCTGTTGAAATGTCCTTGGTTCCCACAGGAAAACGTTTTGTACAAAACCCCAGCTAACTATTCCCCCCACCCTTTCCTTCTCTTGTGGCAACCCTGAAGCCATAAAAATGGCCCCAGCCAGGTTCGCTTCAGGGTTGACACCACCCTCTAGGGCCATGATGGTGAACCTAAGGCATGTTTGCCACAGGTGGCACACAGAGCCATTTGTGCTGGCATGCAAGCCTCAGGCAAACTTACCTCACTGCGCATGCATGCCTTACAGCTGATTTTTGGCCTGTTTGAAGGCCTTTTTTGGCCTCCCAAAGGCTTGAGGAAAGCCTTTGCAGGCTGAAAAATAGGCCTGTTTCATCACTTCCCAGCATACAGGAAGTGACAAAACAGGCCTATTTTGGGGCCTGCAAAGCCTGCAGAAGTTTTCCGCAAGTCTCTGGGGGACTGAAAAAAGCCTCAAACGGTCCAAAAATCAGCTGGGGGGCTCAGTGCAGGTAGGGGGGTGGCAGGGGGATTGCGCACGCATGCGTAGGAGGCGGGGGCGTGTGCATTGCCTTCTGGGTGCAATTTTTGACACAGGAGCCCAAAAAGGTTAGCCACCACTGCTCTAGGGTAAAATCTGAATCCTCCCCTCCTTCTGCTGGTTGGCCTGGAGACCCAGTAGAGAGGGAGACCGTGCTGAAGGGGGCTGCTGGACTAATTATCTGACCCCACCTCCACCCTTGCTCTCTGCTATCTATGCATCTTTTTGGTTGTTGTATTGTTGTATTCTCCTTGTGTTCTTTTTCATTGTTTTATTATCTTATTTCTGTTCTGTTTACCCTCTTTTAAATTTCTTCTTTTTTATTATTGTAAGCCACCTAAAGTAGCTTCATGGTGGCAAATAAATTTATCAGATAAATAAATGACATTGTGAGTTACAACCGAATCACTTAGTGGCAGCAATCCTGGTCCCAATTCCTATCCTAATCCAAGGTGTTGGATAAGTATTTTGAAGGAAGACAAGATTCAATAAACCTTAGTAAAAATATGTCTGGATGGAATGGAGTTCCAATTTTAAGAACGTGTTCCATTCTACAATGCACTGTTTTCCAGTATTACGGAGCTTTGTAATGTTGCTACCACATGCAGAAAAGGTCATTGGTTTAATACATTTGCAGCAGTGAGGCCAGAGCTACGCTCTCCACAGCCCAGCCACAGAGGCTTGAGCTCCAGATGCTGAGCAAAGTTTGTGACAGTCATTGTGGTGTCACCTCCATAAACATTTGTTTTAGGTCAACAGCAGATAATGTAAACACTCCTGTTCATACTGCTCAGGGGGTGAAATAGTTTAGTTGTTGACACTGAAGCAGGCTAAGCTGCAAATCTATTTGAAATATGCTTGCACCGGACAGAGCCTAGGGGTCCACTAATCTCTGCACAAAGTTTAGATAAGCACCAGCTGCCGAGAGGAGCAAATGTAGAGAATAAACACCAGACTCTTTGATGGAAGGGCGTGTGGTTCCCTGCTCTTATCTAGAGAGGCTTGTTCAGGAGGAAAGCAAGCCATTCAATTATGCATTGCAGGTGGGTGGCAACTCTCTAAAGACTCGATTTCTTTTGGATAGGAATTCAGCAAGTGCCTCAGAGGGAGGGGGGAGGGAGGGAGGGAGACAGAGATAGATACAGGATAACAGAATTGGAAGGGAACTTGCAAGTCCTCTAGTCTAACCTTCTGCCCAGGGCAGGAAGCTGTCCAGTCTCTTCTTAAAAACCTCCAGTGATGGAGCACCCACAACTTTTGAAGGCAAGTCTTTCACTGGTTAATTGTTCTCACAGTCAAGAAGTTTCTCCTCAGTTCTGCTTTTCTACTTGATTGGTTTCCATCCATTGCTTTTTATCTTGTCTTCTGGTGCTCTGGAAAATAGGTTGACACCCCCCACCCCCCTTCTTCTTCTTTCTAGCATCCCTTCAAATATTGGAACACTGCAATCGTGTTACCTCTAGTCCTTCTTCTCACCAGACATACCCAATTCCTCCAACTGTACTTGGTATGTTTTAGCCTCCAGCTCTTTGTTGCTCTTCTCTGCTATCTTTCCAGAGTCTCATCATCTTTTCTTATATTGTGGTGACCAGAACTGGATGCAGTATTCCAGAGCTGGCAAACTTATGGCCCTTAGGCTGGATGCATCACACACTGGCCCGCCCACACCCAGTTTGCAAAGGTGGGGGGGAAAGTCCTGATACATCACATGATGACATGAGTTTGACACCCCTGGAGTATTCCAAGTGAGAGAGAAAGAGGGAGGGAGGGAGGGAGGGAGAGAGAGAGAGAGAATTTTAAGCATTATTTGCCTACAATATAAAACATAACTCTCCTTGCCGGAGCTATACTAGTGAGGAGTGTTGCTTGTTTTACTGACTCCTCTGTCTTTCATATGAGATTGATGACTTCACTGGACCCAAGGTTAATAATGTAGCTAGAGGAAATTAGCATTAAGCTCTGTTTCTTTTCTTGCCGATGCAAATAAGGTTAACCCTGACAGAACTGAAAGCAGCCGAAGGGCCAGTCATGACCCTGGAAGTAAATGCTCCGAGATCAGCCAAGCCTGGATCAAGGGCTTTTCCTGCTACACAAGTCTGGAAGGGGAATCTACTAGACAACATCTGCTTCTGCCCGTTCTAGCAGTGGTGGGATTCAAATTGTGTTACCACCAGTTCGGTGGGCATGGCTTGGTGGGCGTGGCTTGATGAGCATGCTTTGCCTAACACCTGGCTTTCCCCACCCCAGCTGAGACCTGCAGCACCAATCAGCTGAGACGATAAAGAAGAGGAAAGTGTAGGGGCAGGTAGAAGATCCGATCCTGGCTTTTCTCTTCTTTTTCCTCTCAGCTGACCCTTGGCTTTTTTTTTACTATCGGTTCAGGCAAACCGGTTCGAACCGGTAGCATACCACCACTGCTTTCTAGCCACTGGATGACTGAGAACAGGGCAATTGGACCTGACTGAACTCATCTCAGAGTCTTTCACAATACAGACAATTCTCGACTTACAACAGTTCCTTTAGTGGATGTTCAAGGTTACAACAGCAGTGAAAAAAGGGACATGATGGTTTTTCACACTTACAACTATTGCAAAGTTCCCATGGCCACACGATCAAAATTCAGATGCTTGGCAACTGACCCATTGTCAAGCTCGAAATTGACATATGTGTAGCCATTTTATTTAGCCCTATATCCTAATCATATATTCCTTTTCTTTCTTTCTCTTTGTTGGTAATGGTGGGAGGATTTCAGACTGGCCACATTCCTAAGGTCGGAGGAATGGTTAGATAGTGAGGATTGTTTTGGCTAGGTGACTTTCCTTCCTGTGGGAACAGAAGCTGTCCCTGCTGAGACCTGGAGGTGGAGATTGATGACACCAGGCAATGTTGATTTACTGCTGTTGGGGAATGTGACTTTTGGAGGCTGTTTCTACTTGCCAATATTATGCAGTGTAATTCTGGTTTGTGTTAGATCTAGAATTACAACAGACTTTGCCAATTTGATGCTTACCTAAATAAAAGAAATTTGTTTTGGAAGATGGACTTTGTTCATTTCTTTTTAAATGGTTTCATCACTTGGAAACCTGACACTTGGAAACACAAACATAACAAAATCCAAAACGTAAATAAATGTCCTTCAACTTGGCCCCACTGTTCAATAATTCTCAGCTGGAGATAAAACGTACTCAAAAATAGTCTTCAAAAGAAAGCAATACAGTCCGAACTTAATGAGCAGATAGAGGTGAAATAAAAACCAAACAAACTACAATGATGAAATTTCCACAACAGACCAAGATAAGTAATTACCAAATTCAAGGAGATAACAAGGTGCAGTCTGTTGGAAGGATGCCAACCAAGATAATTTCAGCCCAAAATAACACACGCTTTGCTTCTGGCAATGATGTGTTTTAACCATCTCTCTTATATACTCCCCAGCTACAACTAATGAAGAGGATCATGGCCGCTTCCTCTAGCATAAGCCAAGTTGTTGCCTTCTCTGTTCCTCTCTAGGATGCAGAGGGGATGGACCTGGTTCTTCCTCTGATTGCCCAGCTGGCCTCTGCCCTTCCCCAGCCTCCTCCACCACCTCCGGAGCCACACCTCCAATCCCTGTCGGCTGTTCCTCCTCTTCCTCAGAGTCTGACTCTACCAAGGGCATGACAGTGTTTGATTTTGTTGTACAAGATGCAATGATAATAAAGTAAAATAACTAATTGACTAACTCTAGAAATTGTTCTAGGCAACCCAGACATGCTGGCCTGGCCTGGCCTTGCAAAGCATCGTCTTCTGCAACAAGCAGAAGAGGCACAACTAACAAGTCTTACAGTTGCCTCTGTTTTAAGAGAAGCCACAAAAACCAAATACAGTATTTTGGTGATTGTGGAAGAAAGAGGATGGAAGGATTTACTGTTCTCCCATGCTCTCTTTACCCATACAAGATCTGTATGGATCTGGAACGAGGCCATTTTCAGCATAAATAGCTTTATAATTAACAGAAATTGATCAAGAGGATAAAATGGGATATTTTCTACATGAGACAGATGTGATACCATCCAATCCTTGAAGAATTAATATATATTTCATATGAAAGTTTATTATTTCCCAATGTAATAAAAGTTTAATTCAGGGATAGAAACATCTCAGCATTTTGGTGGCAGTAAATGAGGCTCAGGAAAATGTATTACCAATTAGTGATGGAAGACTAATTGCTTGGGCTTCCTCTCTCCCCCATCTGGAGGTGTTAATTTGCTTGAAGTATAGAGAAAAATGACTCCAGAATTAAAGTCCAATATCTAGGATGAGTTTTATGTTAGAAAAGTTCACCAACTCTAGATGCCTTTGGAATCCTTAATTTATTACTGCAACAGAGACCTTGGGGATCTCTGAGCTTGGTTGTTTACTTGAACCAAAGATTCCACCTTCAATCCTAAACTACATATAATCTCTACATGGTGTTTGTTGGATTATTACTGCTATTAATCCTATATATATCCAGGGGGCATGATGCAATCATGCAATCCAGGGGGCATGATGGCTGAGTGGTTGAAGACACTGAGCTTGGCAGCTGGACAGCTGACAGACCATGTTTGAGACCTGAGTGCTGCACGAGGGAGCTGAGCTTTCATTACTTGCTTTAGCTCCTGCCCACCTTAACAGTTCGAAAGCATGTAAATACGAGTAGATAAATAGGTACCACTTCAGTGAGAAAGTAACAGCATCCCGGGAACCTCAGCGAATAGTCACGCTGGCCACATGACCACAGAAATGTCTTCAGACAACATTAGCTCCAGTGGTGGGATTCAAAAAGTTTTACCACCAGTTCGGTGGTTTGCATGCGCGCACACCAAACACGCACTTTGTGCAGGTGCAGAAGCGATCCAACTCACCTCCTGCAAGCCTGCCCTCTCCCGGTCACTTCAGCAGCTGCCACACAGCACTCTGCTGCGCTGTGCAAAGCAGCTGCACTTCAAAAGCAGGGAATAAAGGTGAGTATGGGAGCCCGGGTGGGCAGGTGGGCCCAACAGCAGAGCAGCAGAGAGAACTGGTTTGGTCTCTGCTGATCATCGCCGCTACCGGCTCAGCAGAACTGGGCTGAACCAGTAGAATACCACCACTGATTAGCTCCTCCGACTAAGAAGCAGAGATGAGGAGAGAGAAAGAGAGAGAGAGAGAGAGAGAGAGAGAGAGAGAGATGGACACGACTGAACAGGTGAAACGTTTACCTTTACATGCTATCCGTTACATGTTTCGTGTCACAGTTTTTCAGGCTACCAGAGCTGATCCTGCTCCTAGATTTCAGAATTAAAACTGAGGACAAGTGAATTGTCCAAAATCCCATGATAATCACACAAGGGCAGATGCTGCTCCATCCAAGTCCAGAGTCCCAAACAGTGGAAATGGTCTCTCCTTCTAGGGTCATGGAATCCCAATTGCAAGAGCCCTTTGGGGCCACCAAATCCTCCCAGAGTCTTCCTCGGTGCAAGAATTCAAATTCCAGCAAAGGGTTCAAGCAGAGGCTTTGCTTTGAACCCTTTGCTTTGAAGGGGAACCCCATCTTTCTTAATCTTAAGGCTATGGCCAAAAAAGGCAAGATGACAGCCATGATAGGGCAATCAACAGTCCACTTGCTTTTTCTATATGCAGTACACATAAAAAGAGATGACACTTCAATCACATCGCTGTAGCTTCCATCTTGGCTTTCTGACCACCCCATGCAAAACAGACACCCTTGTCTTACTGGCTCCACTATTGAACTGCTCTTTTTCTTAGGAAGATTTTCCTAACATTAAAGTTGAAATCCGCTTTCTGGCAATTTAAACCCATTATTCTATCTGGAAAATGGAGAAGAGATTTTGAGCTTTTCCCGTGAGACATCTTACCTTCTTGTTTCCATTCCCTGTCTCCCTGCCCCTGCCCAGCCATTTCTACTTGTACTGATTGTATCCAGGAACAGCTCCCAGGGGGGCTTCCCCACATCCCCCTTGCCATTTTGGGTCTGACACTCCCAGGATGTCCGGCAGCTGCCCCCAGTCCACCCACGTGACTTCATGCTCTCTGACCTACAAGCCCTTGGTTGCCTGAGATGCCCCACCCAGCATCACCACCAGATGGATTCACACTCACACCCATAATCTCTGTCTCAGCAGTCTCCAAGAGACACCAAACACCAGTCTAGCTGAGAGGTCTTTGGTGCTTTCTGAGCCTGGTGTTTTTCTTGCAGACGTTTAGTTACCAAACTAGGTAATAACACCAGTGCTAGTGTTAGCACATCATCAGACCTGATGAAGTTACCGAGTTTGGGTAATGAAACGTCTGCAAGATAATCTCAGAGAGCACCAAAGGCCCCTCATTTCAACCTGAACTACAGACATTCTCCTTTGTTGGTATCACAGTCTATTTTCATCACCTTATTCAGTGGTACATTTCAAAACAAATTACCACTGGTTCGGTGGGCGTGGGTTGGTGGGTGCGCTTTGTGCACGCACACACACTTTGTGTGTGCACATGCGCCAAACGCGCACTTTGTACAGGCGCAGAGGCTTTCTGACTCACCTCCTGCAAGCCTGCACTCTCCCTGTCAGTTCAGCAGCTGCCCCGCAAAGCAGCTGCACTTCAAAAGCAGGACATAAAAATTCGTATGGGAGCCTGGTTAGGCAGGTGGGCCCAACAGCAGCGCATCGGAGAGAAGTGGTTCTGTATCTGCTGCTGATCGGTGCTACAGGCTTGGCCGAACCGGGCCGAACCAGTAGAATACCGCCACTGATCTTATTGCCGTAAACGTCCCCAAACCTTTCGGTTTGATAACAGAAAAGGGAATGCCAAATCTTTCATTTCTTCAAGCTTAGCACCAGACAACCACATGGGCATTATAAGTGGTAAGAAGAAATGCATAATTTGAAAAAAGACTTTGGTCAATTTATGCTGTTAACATCCTTCCTCCCACAGCAATTGATTTTGAGTTTCTAATTTTGCTGCTGCTCTTTTAATACCTCTCCCCTTTCCCTAAGCAGAGCCCGTTAATATGGCAAAGCACAAAAATTCCCAGAGATGCGGTTGCTGGAACTGACTAGCTTTGCAGGCCAGATAAACATCTAGCATTTTTGGTTTCTGAGGGAAGCACTCCTCCCTCCTGCACCATCTTTGTGACAGGTTACTTACAGCAATTCATTTAGTGACTGTTCAAACTTACCACAGTCCTGAAAAAAGTGATTTATGGCGGGTTTCTGCAGCATCCCCACATGGCAACTGGCTCCTATTTATGATGGTCACAGTGTCCCAGGGTCACATGATCCCCCTTTGCAACCCTCTGACAAGCAAAGTCAATAGAGAAGCCAGATTTACCTGACAACTGTTTTAGTAACTTAACAACTGCATGATTCACTTTACGACTGTGGCAAGAAAGGTCATAAAATGGGATAAAACTCACTTAACAACTGTCTTGCTTAGCAAACAAAATTTTGGGCTCAGTTGTGGTTGCAAGTTGCGGGCCACTTGTACCTTTCCATGAATAAAACTTGTCCCTTGGGATTTGGACCGTAACTCATTGCCCCAAGAAGTGGTGTGGGAGAAGGCGGGGGGGAGGCAATGGCTGGGGTTGTGCTGACCAGCAACAGATGACCCAGCTCTTTCTCCGGACAAGAGAGGGAGAGACTCCACACCTGCCCAGACATCCCCATTCTGCAAACACCTCTTTCGCTTCCAATCCACAGCCGAGCCCTTCGGCTCTGAAGGTCTTGCTTTGTCCTCTCATTTGCACATATAACCTGCCTTCCCTGTGCTCCCCCCTCCCCCTGCCCACAAATTCCAGATGGTTGGCCTGCACCCTGTGAAGTTTGCATTGATTGAAAGGAAGTCAAACATTCTGCAGTTGAAAGTTGTGTGCTACTAAAAGACTGGCAGGAAATCAATCTTGAGATATATAACCGTTTCTTCTAAATTGTCCTTTCTATTATTGTTTTAAGGTGAATTATTAAAGGTCAAGCAAGTCAAGTGTGCAGTGCAATATAGCTGAAAATTGCTACCTTTGTCAACAGCTCAGAAAATAATATGCTTGTTTCTGTCTGCCATGCTGAGTTGGCGGTCATCTTATTTGCTAAATGAGCTATGGAGGAAACTATGAACGCTACCGCTCTCTGCCCCTATGCCTTATCCTTGCCCACTCACCTTGCCCTGGTCACTTTGGCTCAGGAACTGTGATGACCCAGGATGTGGCACAAAGGCAACACAGTCAAATAAGCAAGAAGAGTCCCTTTATTATCCAACTTTGCCCCCAATGTCCAGGTTACCATCGTCTGGCAAAAAACTCTCCCAGGAACAGCCTTTAACTGTAGAAAATTCAGTCCAAAACAAGGTACACACAAACTGTAACTAAAATTCCAAACAAACCAAACTGAAGTAATTAGTTCGACAGGGCAGGAGAAGGAATTTCAGACTTGTAAGCACGACAAAACTCACACAGTTGGGAAGATGCCAGGAACACAGATAAGCCACAATGATACAGGATAAATTCACGTTTGCTCCCAACAGCTTGCTGTGCGCAGCTTCCTCTTTTATAAGCTGTGTTCCCAGCTGTAGCTAATGAAGGGAATCAGGGCCCTTTCCTCCCCCGTAAGCCATGCAACCCACGTTGCTCTCTTCTCCATTCCTCCCTGCATGCCCTAAGATGAAGAGTGGGTGGGCCTGGGTCTTCCTCTGAATTCCCTCTCCCTTGTTCTCCCTCTCCCCTGCTCTGTCCAGCCGGACTTTGTCCTTCCCTAGTTTCTTCCACAGACAACAGAGCCACACTCCCACTCCCTGTCAGCTGTTCGGCTTCCTCCTCCGAGTCAGATTCCAACAGGGGCATGACAGGAACCCTTGCACTCCTATAAAGTAGACTGGACAGCTTCTCCAAACAAACCCAGCAAGGACCCCTACAGAGCATGTGGGGAAGGGTCAGGACCACCTTGTCCATCCAATCTTCCATGAATCTGGTCGAGGACCCTGGCTGCCAATTCACCATCTGGACTCCTTTGTTTTATTCTCTCATAACCAGATAACAGTTTTGACTACTGTGGAATCAAATATGCACCTAACAATAAGCATTGTTGAAGACTGTTGAGATGTGAACTGACATCTGGACAGTTTTCCAAGTCAGATGAGTGGAGTGAACAAAAGCAGCCTCGGTGTGCAATTATTCATAAATCCTCTGATGGCAATAAATCTCTTCATTCTGCATCATCATAACTATGAATGGTCAATGTTCAAATAGTGGTTAACTGAAGACTATCAGCACCGCTTTTAGACCCCTCCAGTCCTGCACGGCTGCTTCATTGTCAAGGAGACTGGGGGAGAGTTTCTGGATGGGACGAGGAAGGCACGCCAGGCAAGGACACCAAGAGTGTAGGCTCCCAGTAGGTCACCAAAGATAGGAAGGCCATAGAACATAGAATAGCAGAGCTGGAAGGCATCTCGGAAGTCTTCTACTCCAATACCCCTGCACAACCAGGAGAACCTATACCATTCCAAAAAAATGGCCATCCATATTTTTTCTCAAAAACCTCCACTGATAGATCACCCACAATTACTGGGGGCAAGCTTTTCCTGTAATTTAGCCATCAGGAAATTTCTCCTGGTTCTAGGTTGGTTCTCTGTTTCATGGGTTTCCATCCTGTAACTCTTGTTAGGTGCTTTGGAGAATAGACTGACACACACACACCCCTCCTTCTCCATGACAGTCCCTCAAGAAGTGGAAGATTGCTATCACCCCTAGCCCTTCTTTTCATTAATAGAATTTTTATTGGTCAAGTGGGCTTGGACACGTAAGGAATTTGTCTCTGGTGCATAAACTCCCAGCATTCCTAGAAGGAACAAGTAATAAATTATGAACATAATCATCATAAAATACATTCATTATAAATCATAAGATAGAACACTTAGAGATAGTCCTAGGATACTAAATAAGCAATCAACATAAATCATACCAGGATCTAAATAAAACAATGAATATAAATCATAAGATTTATAAGCAACAAAGTTATAGTCATAAGAAGTTAAGGAAATAGGTAACAAGAAAGATGAGAATGATGATGATGATGATGATGATGATGATGATGATGATGATGATAATAATAATAATAATAATAATAATAATAATAATAATAATAATAATAATA
>NW_020769327.1:15391699-15462957 GCF_900518735.1 Pseudonaja textilis
TAATAATAATAATAATAATAATAATAATAATAATAATAATAATAATACAGCCCTAGTAGGCAGTTGACAGCGTTGTGGGGATTAGTTGTTCAGCAGAGTGATGGCATGGGAGAAATTAGACATACCCAGTTTCCATAGCTGTTTATTGTACATTTAAGTCACCAGCCCCCTAAACATCTTTGATGCTCTTCTCTGCACTCTTTTTCAAGAGTCTAAATATCCTTTCTGTATCTTGGTGACCAGAACCGGACACAGTTTTCAAAGTTAACAATGCAGCATAAAGCTGTATTAGCCCTTCACGTGTTTTTGATACTATCCCCGTGTTGATGTAACCTTGGACTCCATTGGCTTTTTTGGCAGTGCCGCACACTGCTAGCTCATATTTAAGTGGTTGTCGTGCAGGACTCCAAGATCCCTGTTGCACTTATTGTTCTTGAGCCAGTACCATCCATCTGTGCATTTAGTTTTTCTTACCTAGTACCATGGTTTTCCCACTACTGAATTGCATTTTGTTAGATAAAGCCTAGGGTTCAAGTCGATCAAGGTCCTTCTGGATCTTGAGCCTATCTTCCAAAGTTTTAGCATTCCCTCCCAGCTTAGTGCTGTCTGCAAATTTGATGAGTTTTCCTATCCCCTCATCTAAATTCTTTATAAAGATGTTGAAGAATTCTGGATCCTAACTTTGGTGTACCCCACTGAACGCTTCCCTCCGTGTAGATACAGTCCCATTAAGGATTACATGCAGAGTGCGGTTTGTCAGCTAGTTATGAATTCAGCTGGTGGCGATGTTGCCTATTTCACATTTTTCTTTGTGGCATCAAGAAAATGAAGAGACAAGATAAAGTGGTTGATTATATAGCCTCCCAAAGTTGCTCTGGATAGCAAGGTGGGTGACATATAAACTTAATAATTTAATAAGTAAAATAGTGCCTCAGGTGAGATGGCATTCAGCAACCTATTGAGGAACAGCTGAAGGTCTTTTGGAATACTAATGGTTTTGGGATTTTGAACAAGCAGGGTAGAAATAATAGACTCCTTTACACTTTGGTGTTGGAGAAGATTCCTGATAATATTGTGGAAAGCCAAGAAGACAAGCTGATAGAGCACTGAATAAATCAATCCAGACTTCTCATTTGAGGCACAAATGACCGGGCTGAACGTATCCGACTTCGGACACATTATGTGAAGACCCAGGTCTGTGGAAAAATCTATTATACTGGGATAGGCAGAAAGGAAGAGAAGAACAGGATGATCAGTAGTCATGAGGGTGAACTTGTTTGCAAAAGCAACTTGACATGGAGGCCCCAAAGCATTTTGCAATGACTCGGAGGGAATTCTTCTAATGCAATTAGAAACAGACACACACACACACACACCCCTTCTCACTTGCCTTTTGCATTCCTGCAGCAAGAGTTCAAGCAATTCTCAGGATGCATGGTGCTCCATGCTCTTTTCCAGAGCAGAATGGGACTTTTCTCCAAGGAGATCTCCTCCCCTGTGTTTTACAAACATGAAGAATCCACTGGTAAAGCGAGCACAGCTTCAGGATGATTAAAAGGTGGGTTATGAACAACAGGGACTGAAACTGTGTTAAATAATGATGTACCACATTAGGTTAATCTAATTTGTTCCCTG
Organism: Pseudonaja textilis; assembly: GCF_900518735.1. The sequence continues at coordinate 15,393,335 of NW_020769327.1, forward strand.
CTACTAGGGCATGTACATGGTAATGAGCAATATCACACATGGTGCTGAACGGCTGTCACTGATAGAGAGCCGCTGAAACCTGCTCGCTCAGCCTTGCAAATTCGCATGAGAGGTTGGGCAGACCCCTGGCTGGGGTTGCATAATGTGCAGACGCGGCTAAAATGTGCTGGAGAAGCTTGTGGTTCAACATGTTGTGGGAACCAGGCATTGTCTTAAGCCACAGGGTGAGACAAACACAAGAAAATTTCTCAAAGCCTTGGGTTCAAGGCTAAGCTAAAATGGATGTTATCATTCAACAAATTATGCAAAGGAGACAAGCCTCTTAAGTCATAATATGGTGGTCTATTTCAGTGGTTGCCAACCAGTGGGCTGTGACCCACTAGTGGGCCGCAAGAAAATTTTGGTGGGCGGCAGAGAAATCTCACCCCCAGAGCACCCCCCCCCAAAGCAATTAATCCAGGCTGGGCAGAAACACAAGGCTGCACCGCCCACATGGCCCGTGGGAACCCTCCCCACCCACTCACTCCTTACCCGGCAAACTTGCCTGCTAAATTGCTATTTTTCTTTTTTTCTGACCATCAGCTCTCCTGGGAGATTTAGATTAGCTAGGAAGCAGGAAATGGTTGGATTTCTTGCTTTCTAGCTAGTCTTTAGATCTTCAGTTCTGCTTTTAAGCACAGCCGAACCTCCCTTAGGACTGAAGGTTCTATTACTCAGTGCAGCCTCATGGCAAACAAATTTTATGTGAAAGATTGAGCTAGCTGATGGCAGATAGCTAGATCACTGAATGATTCTGTGAGCAACTCAATATGCCTACCTGCTTTGCCTAATTTTGGGTAAAAGTTGCTCTCCTTTTTTATAAAAAATTCAATAGTTACATACATGGTGTGTTGTGAGTTAATTTTGTGAGTTTGCTTGCTAGCAAATTTTATGTAACAGACTGAGCTAGCCGATGGCAGATAGACAGATCACTGAATAATTCTGTGATTTTGTGAGCAACTCAATCTGCCTGCCTGCTTTGCCTGATTTTGGATAAAAGTTGCTCTTTTTTAATAAAAAAATCAATATTTATATAAATATTTATAATATTTACATACAAGCCATGCCCAGCCAGTCACATGACCACCAAGCCACACCCACAAATTAAGCCACACCCACAGAACTGGTTAGTGGTCCCTGGGATTTAAAATTATGAGTTTGGTGGTCTCTGAGGTCCAAAAGGTTGGTAACCCTTGGTCTATTTAGACATGTTACATCAGAGGTCTCCAAATTTGGCAACTTTAAGACTTGTGGACTTCAACTCCTAGAGCTGGCTGGAGAATTCTGGGAGTTGAAGTCCACAAATCTTAAAGTTGCCAAGTTTGGGGACCCCTGTTTTACATGAACCCAGCAATTGGTTTGTTGCTTTGTTAAACTGAATTCATGAGGAGTCTATCATGCGAATCAAGTGATTATTTATTGATGATGATGCTGGGTTTGGGCATAACATTCTGAAGGACAGGACATTAACCCAAAGATGTTGGGTGGCCTCCTCTACCTGTTCCACCATTCCTTCTACCAAAATGTCCTGCAGAAAGAGAATCTGGTACAGGCAGTCTTGAGAACTGTTCAGAAGAACAGTATCGCCTGCTAATCTCGATTTATAAAAATCTAAATAAAGCTAGGATGAGCCTACAGACAGATCAGATCGTACAGAATCTTAAACTGAAATGACAACGTCAGAGAAAGAACAGCCATCAGCCTTTCCACCCAAACAGACTATATGGATTTGGAATGCTGATTTGAACACCAGCCTATTATGCATAATCTTTGCCAAAACTAGTACAAGTAGTCCTCGTTTAATGAACATTTGTTCAGCAATTGTTTGAAATTATGTCTGTGCAGTGCCCTGGAGACAGTTGATTGCAATCTGGGCACTTGGCAACTCATTTTCATTTATGATGGGTTGCCAAATGCCACACAATCAAGCGATCCCCAATTGCCATGACTTACTACCATAATTCTGGGCTCAATTATGGTTCTACGTTGAGGGCCACCTGTACTTTTCTTGCCTCAAAAATCTATCTTTTCCCCAATAAAGAAAACCACCAAATACCCCTCCTTTCCTGGAGAGAAAGGAAGTCCAGTCAGCTTTCCCTCAAGCACAGTTTTTTCCCCACAAGTGTCAATCCTTTATTGCTTACCGCTGGGGACTTAATGCACCACACTGAATGGCAAAGAGCTCTTTCCATCCCCATCTGTCCCTTGCTCTACTCCTTTCCAAGAGGAATTGTAAAATACTGGCTAGAAAGGCTCTTCACTGTCCTCTGTACCCTCAGATTCTTCTGATTCAGAGGGCTGAACAGATAGATTGTACGGTCAAGAGAGGAAGAAAACTATTTAGTTGTCTTGTGGGGGACTTTCTTGTGAATAATTCGCCCCATGGCTACATCTTCTGACCCTGTTCAGATCCTCACCTACAAGGGGAGGGTAGATATTCCAGAATCTAATTTTGACCAATCAGGATTTAAAATTGGGTTTTCAAAAAAATATATATATTGTGAAGCATAGCTCAGAATGATAATAATGGCACAGGCAGGTCATTCCAACATTTGCTTTTTAATCTGCTTGAAAGGACCCATGAGGAGGGCTATTACTAAATAATACAGTTGTCTATTAAATGCTCCTTGGAACCTCTGTTTAATTTTGTTTTGAGTTCATTACAGGAATCCTCAACAGCCTTAACTGTTGCTAATTACCACAGCGAACACACATGCAGATTACAAGCCAGTGTTCCCAAAACGGGCTCTTCAAAATACGGAACGCTGAGAGAATTTCATTTCAGGGTCCTGCTTGGGAACCAGCTTCCTAATGTAACTCTGGGCTGCTACAACAGGCAGATTGATGACAATTCAATAATGCATGACCCAGGTCCAGCCAAGAAATGAATCAGAATAAACTAAAGTCAAGCCTTAGTCTGGAGGATGGAGGCAAATCAGACCTTTCCTGGATTATGTGATTGATTTAACTGAAAAGACATTATAAAGAGAAGTTAAATTACTTTCACAAGGCCTTCAAAAAAATAAACCAGAGTGAATGACACTGTGACTGACGAGTGAATGGAGAAGTAAAGGAGGGAACTATAGCCAGGAGAAGCAGGAGGAAGCTGAGATGGAAAGAGAGATTAAAAGCTGGTTCCTCTCCGAGTGTGCCCTGACCCTACCGGCTTCCACTTTGATCTGACCCAAAATCAGAGGCAGCTCAACCCACTGCAGAGCTTAACTCCAAACAAGATTTTTATCTCTTATGTCAACAACACAAATAAAATACTAATAACAGCAACTTATTTATTTTTCAACTAAAGGAAATGAAATCTGCAGGTACTGTAGGTCAGGGATTTCCAACCTTGGCCCCTTTAAGACTTGTGGACCTCAACTCCCATGCTGCCTTAAAGGGGCCAAGTTGGAGACCCCTGCTGTAGGCATTTCTAAGCATGGGAAGGCGGCCAAAAGTGACTGGTCTTAGAAGTAGGATTATTATTCCATTATTGTTGTTATTTGGGGGCGGGGGGCTTGTTTCTGTTTAGAAGAGTTATTGCAATTTTGTTACTCTGGAAAATATTAAGAAGACTTTTCAGACACAGTGACCCCTCCAGTCAAATTTCAGACTGTAGATCTGTGCTTCTTATGCAAAGATATTCCTTGCAAATTAATCCTTGCTTTTCTCCTTAGAGGATGATATTCGTGCTAAGAGCAGGCAGTGTTGATGTGCTTTTGGGCAAGAAACCTCACACTACAAAACAGTCTGTGAAATGTGGGTTGCTCCGCTTGTGAACAACGAAGGACTTTTCTGTACTGCAGCCTTAAGCTGTATGACTCCCACCCATCAACCGGCTGGAATGAAGGCAGCTTAATAAGACAGGCAGGGGAAAGGGCCTGCCAAACTCTAACGGGCAGATTCCCTCAGACTTGATGCATTTTTATTTGAGCATTTGCCAGGGGAACCATGGAAAAAGAAAACAAAAGAAAAACAAGAATTTTACCCGATTTTTACCTTTTTGACTAGAAAAGAAAAGCTTGAACATCAGTTGAAGGGACTGGCCCACCCAAGTGCAAATAATCAACCATTATTGAGAGGGAGGAAGGGGGAAGAGGGGGAGGGAGAGAGAGGGGAGAGGGAGAGAGAACTGCAAAGCGCTTGCAAACTTTCAGAGATGTTAATGGCTGCCTCTCCTCAGATTCACCTCAGCCAGTGGAGGTTTTGATGTTTAGCAAGCCAAGCGCTATTGTCTGAGGCGTCTTTGGTGCCCTTTGATGTTTCATTATCCAAACTAGGTAACATCGTCAGTGCTGGACACAAGAAAACTGCCCATCTCAGAGAGTACCCTGAGCTACAAAAAATCTCTTTTATTGGTACACCATTGTTTGTCTGTCCGTTAAGAGCGACATGAATTCAGCACAATATTCCCTAAACATTGTGATCTCAGTGGTGTCTCATCTTGGTGGCCTTTGGAATGTGAAAGAATGTGAAAGAAGAGGGATCAGAGTGTAGCAGAACAGCCAAAATTACAGTTTCCCCATATGGCTAGTGAAAGGTTAGCCAGTAGCAAGGAAGGAGAGAAGCCTGATACCCCCCACAGAACCAGCATCAAAAACATGGCAAGTGCACCACTTGGGGAAAAAAACCTGGGTCTTTGTTCATGGATTTTCACATGTGGAGCAGGATCGGTCTGATTTGCAGGTTCAGAGAAAACCAGATCATTTGGTGCAAACATGGCTTTGTGTGAAATTATTTATTTATTTATTTGATTTGTCAATTGCTTACAAGGTAATAGAGATAAGTATAAACATGAGTAAGAATACAGAAAATAGGTACGAATAAATGGGGACAATAGGACAGGGATGGTAGGCATGATGGTGCGCTTATGCATGCCCCTTACAGACCTCTTAGGAATGGGGTGAGGTCAATAATGGATAGTTTGAAGTTAAAGGAGTGGGCTTTAGAGGATGTAACAACAGAGTCAGGTAGCGCATTTCAGGCATTGACCACTCTGTTGCTGAAGTCAATCAAGTTTGAAGTCAATCAAGTTTGGAGCGGTTTACATTGAGTTTGTACCTGTTGTGTGCTCTTGTATTGTTGTGGTTGAAGCTGAAGTAGTCATTGACTGGTAGGACATTGCAGCAGATAATTTTGTGTGCTACGCTTAAGTCTAACCATAGGCGATGAAGTCTAACCATAGGCGATGAAGCTTGTCCAAGCCCAAAATCCCAAGCCTGGTGATATAGGGTATTCTGTTGCAAGCAGAGGCGTATGGTACTCTTCTTGTGACATACTTCTGGACTTGCTCGATTGTATTAATGTTTGATATGCAGTGCGGATTCCGGACTGATGAGCTGTATTCGAGTATTGGTCTGGCAAAAGTTTTGTATGCTCTAGTTTGCAATTTGATATCCAGAGGAGAAGCTTCATAAGATTAAATTTACAACTCTTAATGCCTTTTTGGCAATGCTGTTACAGTGAGCTCTGACACTTAGGTCATTTGATATGAGAACTCCAAGGTCCTTGACAGAGTGAGGATCATCAACGAGGTCATATCTGCCTAGTTTGTATTTGGTGTACTGATTTTTTTTACAAATGTGTAGGACAGAGCATTTGTTGGTTGAGATTTGGAGTTGCCAGAGGTTTGACCATTCAGACACATAATCAAGGTCGCTTTGAAGGATAGTAGCATTGTCAGTGATGTTGAATAGTTTTACGTCATCCGCAAAGAGGACGCAGTTGCTTATAAGGTGATCACAAAAGTCATTTATATAGAGTATAAAGAGTGTGGGTCCTAGAACGCTGTCTTGGGGGACACCACTGTTAACTGGAGCAGGGTTAGATTTAGCGCTACCTATTTTTATCATTTGTTGCCTTTTTGGCAGGAACACAGTAATCCACTTATAGAGGGATCCGGAAATGCCGTAAGAGTTTAGTTTTAACAGTAGTTTGTCATGTACCACTGAATCAAATGCTTTGCAGAATTCTATATATATTGCGTCTATTGCTTTACCCTGGCCGAGTAGAGTAGTCCATATGTTTTTGCAGTGTAGGAGTTGTAGATTGCAGGACAATTTTTTCCTGAAACCAAATTCTATCTAGAATTGCAGTGAGTGGGCTGTCATCTTCAGGCCACAAGACTCCTCACCCTTCTTATTACCAGAGAAGGAAAAGAAGGAACTATGAGCAGCAGCTCCTTGGCTGAAGAGCCGGCAGTCACAAGAGGGTTAGGGGGGCAGTGCAGGGACCTTGGACACCCTAGAAGCTGCAGCTACCATCTCCCACCTTCTCCACAAACCTCATTGCAATAAATCCTGTGCTTGTTCCTTTCCTATGGAAATAGCCTTCTGCAGCAAATTTCTTGAGCAGCAGGAAGATTGTGATGCTGTCATGTTTGGATGTTTGGATTTTCAAGCTTGGCTCCCCACCCCCCACCCCCAAGCAAGTCTGGCCTTCTGCTAGAGAAAATGGCACCCTCCCTCCGTCACCATCACTGTCATTACTGTCTCCTCTCTTTCAGCCTGAATTCCTCCTCTGCTGATTGCAAAAGCCAAGGCTATAAGTGAGACGTTCATGAAGTCTTTCTGATGGAAAACTCAATTTGAATTGCCACGAAATAGGTAAGGCGGGGTGGTAGGCGAAAGGCATCAAGTAGCCTGCCACTCTCCCCTGACAAGGCAAGATTTTTTTTCCCCTTATTTATTTTAAATACTGGGGAGAGTTTATTTCATTGGTGCCCATAAGCTGTCATTTGCCACCAACCTGGTGATGCTTGATTGCACAATTGACAAGTTGTGATGAAGAGCTTTCTTCCCCACTTGCAACATACAATTGAAAATAGGAAGTGAATGTCCACCATGTCAGGAACACTGGACAAGTGGGGAGAATTTGTCCCCAATTGCCAGCCCCTGAGCCAGAGCAATCCTCTATTATCCTTGGGATTCAGGCTGTCACTCCTGCCCCGTCTGGATTGACATCGGCCTGGTTTCCATCATTTGTGCAGCTCTGTGCTGCAGCCGCCAAAAAAGCCAATGCAGCTCTGGGCCCAGGGATAGAACCAAGATCACGCGAAGTGTTGTGGTACCACTTTTATAATGCCTTGGTAAGACTACTCTTGGAATAGAGCATCCGGTTTTGGTCACCACAATATAAACAGATGTTGAGACTTTGAAGGAGTGCAAAAAAGAGCAAGAAAAGATAGTTAGGGACGGAGGCTAAAACGTATGAAGAATGGTTGCAGGAATTGCTAATGGGTAAATCCAGAGGTGGTATTCAGCAGGTTCTGACCAGTTCTGGAGAACCAGTAGTGGAAATTTGGAGTAGTTCGGAGAACCAGCCAATACTACCTCTGACTGGCCCTGCCAACTCATCTATTCTCTGTCTCCCATTGAGTCCCAGCTAATCAGCTGGGTCTTCTTTGGTTGCCCTGCACAGGAGAACAGAGCTGGAAAGCAGGTTACTGGGGTGGGGAGAGAATGGAGATTTTGCAGTATATCCTTCCCCTGCCACACCCACCAAGTCGCACCCACAGAACCAGTAGTTTTAAAAAAATTGAATCCCACTGAGTAAGTCTAGTCTAGACTCTGGTGAAAAGAAGGACTGGGGTGACAGGATAGCAGAGTTCCAATATTTGAGAGGCTGCCACAAAGAGGAGGGGGGAGGCTCAACCTATTCTCCAAAGCACGTGAAGGCAGGACAAAGAGCAACAGGTGAAAACGTCCGGTTTCCAAGGAATGGAAAAAGAAAAGTAACAAAGTCCATCTTCAAAAAGGTTTCTTTTATTTAGGAAAGCATCAAATTGGCAAAGTGCATGGTAATTCCAGATCTGACCCAACCTGGAATTACCCCCACAATTTTAGAAGTTAGAAACAACCCTCAGAAGTCACATTCTCCAATAGAAGTAATTCAATGTTGCTTGATATCATAAATCTTCCCCTCCAGGGGCCCAAGCACGGGCAGCTCGTTTCCCATGGGAAAGCAGATCACCTAGTCATAACACTCTCTTTATCTCCACTCCTCCCCTCTTGGGAATGTGTCAAGCCCAAAACCCTTCCCCCCATTACTGCCACAGAGAAAATAAGAAATAGAATATATACAGAGAAAATAAGAAATAGAATATATACTAAGACAAACTAAAATGGCTACACTTATGTCAATTCCAGGCTTGACAGAAAACTTATCAAAAAGAGGCCCAATCTAGAACTAAGAAAAATTTCCTGACAGTGAGAACAATTAATCAGTGGACCACTTGCCTTCATAAGTTGTGGGGCTCCATCACTGGAGGCTTTTAAGAAGAGACTGGACAGCCACTTGTCTGGAATGGTGTAGGGTCTCCTGCTTGAGCAAGGGGCTGGACTAGAAGACCTCCAAGGTCCCTTCCAGCTTCTGTTCTATGACCTGTTTTATGTTCTATGACCTTTTAAAGTTCTTTCTTTAACTCACTTTTCTTCCAGCTGGAAAATCTCCTCTTGTTCCTCTTGCAGTCTTGGCTTGGACAACCCCTTTCTCCTTTATTTGGCCAAAGGGCTTCTATTCCCCTCGGCAACCACATCCATGTCAAAACGCCTCACTGATTTGAGGAACCATGTATTACATATATGCATTACTTGGGAACAAGAAAGCTTTTGCTGTAGCAATGAATCATGTTTTACAAGGAACTATAATAATGACTGCTGCACTTACAGATAGGGTGTCCTGACAATATTATTTTTTAATAGCCAGAAAGACAAAGAAATGCATCTGCAAAGAGCACCAGCAGCCTTCTGGGTCCTATGGCAGTCCAGGAGTAGATTAAAAGGTCACACTTTTCCTGTCAGTTGTCTGTGGCTCTAGGGTGCAGTGCTCATCTCCGTTGCTTGGTTGAGAGAGCCAACCTTGCCTGAAGACATTTCTGTGGTCAAATAAATACCCATCCTCCGCATTGTGTAAATCGCTCCCCATTACCGGCTATCTTCATGCAAATTCCCCACCAAACCCCAGCCTGTAAGTGCAGAAGGGACTCTGTGTAACTGTGTGGAATCAGTGCAGCTTTGCAAGCAAAGGCCTCTCGATGCAACCGCAGCCTGCCAAGATAAGGAGAGGGGGTGGTCTGAACAGGTTGAAGTTCTCATTAATTTTGACCCAGTTTTTCATAAATTGGGAAGGAGCATATAGATAACAAATTCCAGATCTTTCCAGAGGAAACCACGGATATTCTGCACTTTGCATCTGAACCTTGTTTTGCTTCCTTGAAAATAATGGTGGAGGAGGAGGAGGTATGCCCTAAATGTGGCAGGAATTTCATACTCCTTTTACAGATTGTTATACCTTAAGTAACATTAGAAGCCATCTTGAGCTGACTAGATTTTACCAGATTAAAATAAAATGCATCTGTATGTTTTAGCTCCACCTGGCTATTTGTTCAAAAATCCACCCTTAAAAAAAAACTCTTGCCCTTTCCAGCTGTGCAGCTGGAGCTTTGAAATTCTTTTCTAGCCTTCACTCAGGCAAGACAGTACTAAAATTGCATTTTTTTAAATTCTTGCAGCCATTTTACATTAAAAGGTAACACTTTTCCTGTCAATTGTCTGTGGCTCTAGGGTGCAGTGCTCATCTCCGTTGCTTGGTTGAGAGCCAACCTTGCCTGAAGACATTTCTGTGGTCATGTGGTCAGCATAATTATATGCTGAAAGTGCACAGAACATAATCACCTTCCCATCCAAGTGGTTTCTACTAATCTACTCACATTTGCATGCTTTCAAACTGCTAGGCGGGCAGGAGCTGTGGGGCAAAGAATAGGAGTCAATCCCATTGCGTGGAGTTTGGTTCTCAAACCTGGGCTCCAGCTGTCGAGTTCAGTGTCTTTAACCACAGAGCCATCAAGTCCAGTGGTCGGACTCAAATATTTTTACCACCTGTTCTGTGGGCGTGGCTTGGTGGGCATGGCAGGGGAAGGATACTGTAAAATCTCCAGTCAGAGGTGGGATTTGCCAGTTCTCTGAACTACTCAAAATTTCTGGTACCGGTTCTCCAGAACTAGTCAGAACCTGCTGAATCCCTCCTCTGATCAAGCCCCATTTTACACGAAGGCTAACTAAATTAAACCATAAATTTTATTTTGGCCCTGTTATCAATACTCTCCCAAATAGCAATTAGTTTTATGATCTGTATCGTTTAACAGATAACTAATAATCCAGTTCCTGACATGAACATCTCACTCCTCCATCTCACTCCAAGTTCTTTACAATCAAGTGAAACTTTCTTCCTTGACTTTGGAGATGTCCCCTCCTGAACAGTTTTCCCGCTCCTTTCTATATTTCTACTTGTAAATTTTTCCAAATTGCTTCTAAACTGTGATGAGGTTAGTAATGAATAGAACGAGGAAAAATCAATAAAGCGTCCAGGCGAGGCCAGCCTATTGAGACTCGGCTGAGATGCCTCCAGTTGACAGAGGGAGAAACCATCAGTGGTGGGGATCTGCTTTCAGGCCCCCATTGTGGCACGTGGCTGAGATCGGCTCACAATAAGCCAGAAAGATCTCAGTAATAAAAGATGGAGGCCTGGCTGACAGGAAAAGAAAGCAGAGTAGGAACACTGCTCTGAGCACTAGTTGCCAACCTTTCTTTCTGAAATATTCAGGGATGTCAGAGTGTTTACAGCGTGACTACTATTGTGAAACAACTCGGGAACAAAACACAGGACACAGAGGCTTTGTCTTTTAACAGTGATGTATATACAAGACTACTATATACATATATACATGTGTTAGGCAAATATCAGGCAAGCAAGCACTCTTCAACTCTACACAGAGAACTATAATGGAGATAGAACACGAGGACAGAGACACACCCTCACATGGCCTCCCTTATACATATACATATACCTATACCTATACCTATACCTATAGGAATTGAGATATATATACAGGTTCTTAAAGCAGAAGTACCCTGCTGACTCATCCTCAGTTCATCATCTTCAGTGGTGGGATTCAAAAAAATTTACTACCGGTTCTGTGGGCTTGGCTTGGTGGGTTTGGCAGGGGAAGGATACTGTAAAATCTCCAGTCAGAGGTGGTATTTGCCGGTTCTCCGAACTACTCAAAATTTCCATTACCGGTTCTCCAGAACTGGTCAGAACCCGCTGAATGCCACCTCTGATTCAGGGGCAGATTTGGTGGACGCAGCCAGGCCTCCTTCCGCTTTGGGAATTGAGCCTTTCTTATTTGCAGGATACACCCTGGACTTTGACTCCTTACAAACAGCACAATCTAAATACACATTGCATTTCTTTATCCTAAGTCCCTCAGCTAGGCCTGGCATCTTCTGCAGTACATCAAAACTTGCATACTCCAATCTCCTATGCAACAAATGTACACAGTTGTTACGTGTGGGAGTATTCATAAGTGCCCATGCATAACTATTTTCCTGCCTTCCTAGAATGTACAGGCCATCCTTCTTAACCTCTCATACACGTATCCTTCCACTTTTCCTAATGGAGTACTGCCCTCCTGCAAATAGTATTTCATAACCCTGCCTGTCTAACCTAGATATACTCAATAGATGATGATCTGATTCAGGTACACATAGGACATTGTACAATGTTTCTCCTATCTCTAGTACTTAAATGATACTTTCCCCTTTTCCAACAGCTCTTTGACTATTGGCCAGGCTAACCCAGGTTTGCACTGCTGCTTTCAAACCAGAAAACGCTTGTGGATTGTTAGCAACATGCTGGCTCATCCCACTGTCCAACAACCATGTGTTCCTGGTGTTTTCAGTTGTTGATGCTGTTCCAGACTAGCAGGCTTGAAAGCCTGCAACTCAGATTGGCCCGCTGGCAGCGGATCGTGATTGGTCGCCTCAGACTGATCCGATTGGCTACTTAACAGGTTGCCACGATTGGTTTAACCAAGCATGGCAAACTCAAATCACCGTCATTGGCTGCCTAGCCGCAGCCAGCCCTATATAAGGGACTGCTGCGGCTGGGATATTTCGCTCAGATCTGAAGTCACTAATAAAGAGCTGTTGTTGCTATCTGAGTCTTGTCTCCATCTTTGGGCCCGTCCTCCCAGATCTAACAGATGCTACCAGGGAAAACAATGCTGGAGAACTGCTCCACATGTGTTGAATAGTCTTGCGCCCTCGTCTTGCTGCTCCTCTGTTTTTCCTCTCAGGGCAGCATCTCTGGAGATGCTCAGTAGAACCACACATATAGCATCTCTTCACTGTGTTAACTGTCTCAGCTGCTCTGCTGGCATCCTGGACTGTTGTAGATGCTGGTCTGTGCTGAGCCTTCTCTCCTCCCTTTCCTGGTTGCCTCTCCAGCCATTTCTGCTCTTCCTCTAACAATCAACTAGTTAAATATGCCATGGTTAAATCCCTCTCTTGCATAGACTGTAGACTTTTCACAAGAATGTCCCATGAACTGTCCAATGAACTGAGCACCACATACACCTCATGTGCCTCATGTGTAAATGTCAGCGGACTCTCAATCCGCTCCCTGATGCCTCGGGTGCGTGGAGAGAAACTCAGACTACCACGGCAGAGAATGGACTATCTGAAGAGAGCCTGCTCCAGGCAACCCAGAGTAGGGTAGAACTTGCCCCCACCCAGGGAACTCCAGGAACCAGCAGCCCAATGGGAACCAAATTGCAGCCCTCCCTGGACATCAAAGCCAAGATGCCCACCTCAGGGGCTGAAACGAGAAAGGATGAGCATTGGTGGGGAAAAGTCCCTAAAGCGGCTGTGATTGAGCTTTCCCACCCCAGAGCCCAGAACAGGGGGGACCCCCTGAGCGAGCTAGGAAGACCGGAATTGATGATGGACTGGAAATGGGCCAGATTCCCCAAACTCTGATGGAACTCTTGAGAGACCCTTAGAATGGTGGAGAGAGAAATGTGAACAAACCACCCTTGGTGATGAGGGGCTGTCGTGCCATCCAAAAGAGAGGGATTTACAACTGAACCCTTTGAAGTGAAGCAGATGGGAATGCAGCCCCCCTTCCCCACCCCCCAGAGGGAGAACGAGACTGAGGCTGCTGCTGGTGGTGGTTCCTCTACACAATAGGCCAGCCCCCCAAGGTGGGCGGACCCTCCTCTCTCCAAACCAGAGCTGAAAGAGACCACCGAACATACCAAGCACAGGAACACGGGGGCCAATATGGCGAGGGAGGAGCAGGGCTGAACGAACTGCCACGATTCAGGGGGAAATTCGACTGGGACTCAGATCAGCTGGCTCTATTCCTTGATTCGGCTAATCCACCTAGAATGCTACACCCCCCTCTACGCATCGCACAGAGCCATGGTGAATACCATCACTGAGGGGCTAGAAGGAGAAGCAAAGGAATGGCAAGCAGCCCTCCATAAGAGGAGAGCCCCCCCTCAGCTGCAAGACATCGAAAATTTCCTGCAAGAGGTAAAAGCCAGATTTGAGGAGATGGAGGAGGATGTACACCAAAACCTAGAGGAGGCAACCCATTAAGGAACACATTCATGAATTCAGGAGAGTAGTGGGGAAGCTACCCCCTTTGCCAGAGCAGCTATTAGTTCACTTTTTCAGAATGAGCATGGACAAGCAAATTGCCAAAATAACTGCCTATGGGGACATTCCAAACCAACTCTCTGAGTGGTTCTGAGTGGCCATAAAAGTTGACTGCAGATTGCGCACCACCAACATGCGGAAGCAACCAGATACCGAGGAGAGAGGCCAACCAGACCAGAGACCAGCTGGTGAGAGATTGCAGCAGCACAGCCGGCCCCAAAACCAACCCTCCCATGAAGCCAGTTGAAATGCTACAGATGCAAAGGGATGGGCCACATTTCCTCAACATGTGCAACCCTAGTTCTAAAACCCAAGCCAGAGCCACCACCTAGGGAGCAACCAGAACGAGGCCCCAGTCATGCTGCCAACATGTCCTGAAAAGCCCTCCAGGCCATAGAGGTTCCTCCTAACCCAGTCAAGGAGGGGGGAACTCCAGCCAATGACGACCAATTGCCCGATCCTTATGACAGTGAGAATGATAGTGAAGATGATCCTATGGTGCATGAACCGACCCACCCCTATATGCCTCATAGCCCCCAAAACAGGGACCCCAGGGCACTTGGCAAGTCCTAATAGACTCAGGCTGCACTAGATGCTTGATTAACCTAGCCACAATCCTGAAACTGGGGATTGGAGAGAAGAGACTGGCCCACCCAATCAGATTTGAACAGGTCGATGGGTCACTATTGGGGAGAGCCTATGCCACCCATTTGAATGAACCAGTGAAGCTCAAGCTAGTGGACCACTGGGAAGCAATTTGATTCAAAATAGCCCCTAAAGTGCTCTCTTGGCTAGACACATGGGACCTGATGATCTGATGGGAAGGGGCACCCAGAGGTTGAGGATAGTTAGAGGACCCAAACTCCTCCTGCACCAGCAAATAGATGCATTGTCCATACAGGAAACTCCCCTGAAGGCCCTTCCAGAACTATTGGCAGCCACCTCTGACAAAACCCCAGAGGTCGAACAGATCCCCAAAGAATATCAGGACCTTGCAGAGGTGTTCAGTGAGGCCAAGTGCAATGTCCTGCCCCACCATCACAAGACGGACTGCACCATCAAAATCATCTCCAGGGTAATACTACCCAAACCCAAACTGTACACCGTGACACCCCAGGAAATGCAAGAAATGTGCAAATACATAGACAAAAACCTAGCAAGGGGGTTCGTTGAGCCAGCCAAGCTATGGGTCGCAGCCCCAGTCCTGTTCAAAGAAAAAAAAGATGGGACTATAAGATTATGCATAGACTTTAGAGGTATAAACTGCATGTGTGTACACAACTTATACCCCGTGCCTCTCATAAAGGACATGCTGTCTCACCTAGCCAAGGGAAAAGTTTTTACTAAATTAGACCTCAGAGAAGCATACTACCAAGTCCGCATCAGGGAGGGAGATGAATGGAAAACAGCATTTAACTGCCCCCTGGGGAGTTTCCAATTCAAGGTAATGCCTTTTGGACTGCAGGGGGGCCCGGTAGTGTTTATGCAGTTAGTAAATGAGGTGCTGCATGAGTACCTCTATAAGGAGTTCCTTCTCTACCTGAACAACATCCTCATTTACACCAAGACCATGGAGAACCACATACCCCTAGTCCACCAGGCACTGGAAAAACTTCTGGTAGAAAATCTGTACGTCAAGCTGTCAAAATGCAAATTTCACCATGAATGGCTACACTACCTGGGCTACCGAGTGTCAAATGAGGGCATAGAGATGGACCCAGTCAAAGTATAAGCCGTCCTAGGCTGGCAGACCCCTTGCACCCACAGACAGCCACAAAGTTTCCTAGGATTCTCAAACACCTTTTTTTAAGGCAATTCATCCCCTCCTTTGCGAGAAATGCCAAACCCATGACAGACCTCCTCAAGACAGGGGGCCCAGGGGCATGCCACACCTGGGACAACCCCTACAGTGGGATCTAACCTGCCAAAAGGCATTCCAAACACTAAAAGGACTTTTTGCAAAGGAAGCAGTGCCGAAGCATCTGGACCTGGAACAATCCTTCATCGTCCAAGCAGATGCCTGTGGAGCAACCTCATACCACAAGTTCTGCACAAAAAGTGCCAAAGCACCTTCTTTCACTGCAAGATGATAAGCAACATGAAGTTTATTGGTTACTCAGGCTTATGCGCTTCTTTAATCACAACCAACTCTAAGAGCCTACAGTGCAGTAAATTCTGTAAATAACTTAAAAATACAATTACACAATGTACCGATAACATAATGAGGAACTAAACTGGAAAATGATTCTATTATTTTTTTCCATATATTTTGCTATTTTAATGGTCTGTAAGAATGACCTTCAGAGACAGGAGGAAGGGCCTAGGAAGCTGCCATAGCATCTCAGACCAGGTTATTTTTTTAGGGAATTTGAGGAAGAGGCATGGGACACATCTCATATGGGACCCTCCCTTATTTTCTGGAAGGGGAGTAGTGCTTTGAGATCTTACAATCACAATCAAGGAGAGAACCAACCTAGAACCAAGGAGAAGTTTCCTGACAGTGAGAACAATTAATCAGTCAAACTAACTGAAGTTAAAGGTGCTCCATCACTGGAATCTTTCAAGAAGAGATTCGACAACAATTAGTTTGAAATGGTGTAGGATGTCAGCTGGTGCTCCATTCAAAATCCAAGAAAGAAATACTTAGACTCCGTTAATTAGAGAAAAGGTATCTTTTACTGGAAATCAAGTGGTAAGCAACAAAAGAATTCTGAATCTGAGAAAATGGGCGCGTAAATCACATATACAAAGTGATGGCAAAGTTCCCACCCCCAATAGTTCAATTGGGTCATCCAATTAAAAGTTGTGTATATCATCATGTGGGCATCTCCAGGTGGTGATGAAGCCTCTGTCCTTTGACCTTGACATATTTTGATAAAGAGTTGCAGCTGCGCATAGCATAGGATAGAAACCTAAGCAAGAATGTACCCCCTGCCATAACCATTTCCCATAACCATTTACTTCCCATAACCATTCCACACACACACACACCCGTTACTTATGACAGCCAAAAGATGCAAAACAAAGGGAGAAAATCTTGAAGGCTGACATAGGGTTTCCTGCTTGGACCAGGGGTTGGTCTAGAACAGAGGTCCCCAACTAGTGATCCATGAGAAAATTTTGGTGGTCTGAGATGCACCCGGGTGGAGGAGCTGCTCCGGGATGATCAATGGGCCTCTCTGTGACTAGAGCTCTGGATTATGGGACCAGCTAGGCAACTCATGATGGGGCTGGAAATCTCTGCCACAGTGGGAGGAATGTGCAACTTGCAATTTCGCAGGAGGTGCAAGGTGCAAGGAGTAGCGCAGCCCTCACCAGCTGGAACGGGGTAATGTGCTGTTGCGGCAAGAAGAGGCGGAGTGGCGGCACAGGCAGGCCAAAGCAGTGGCTGTCTGCAACCTGCAGCTCTTTCTTCCCCCTGTTGTGGCTTCCTGTCAGTTGAACCCACCACTGACTGGCTCTGCCCCTCGCCCACCCCTCCCACTCACTCCTTGCCTGGCATGAGAAGGGAAGGGCAGGCGATGGAGATTTGCTCCATCTTCCAGGGCGGGAGTGAAGCTTCATCGCTTGCTGGATCTCGCAGGCATTTCTTCTGGCCCTTGTTGGTGCTGCATGACTGGGAAATGTGCAACTTCCTCTCTGCCCCAAGACACTGGCTGGCCCAGCTGAGAGAGAGAGAGAGAGAGAGAGAGAGAGAGAGAGAGATCCTGGAGTTTTGTTTTCTGTGGAAAATGGGTCCAAATGGCTCTTTTGAGTGTTTAAGGTTGCAGGAACAGGCAGCCAAGCTAAGGGCCTGAAGCAGAGGTGGGATTCAAAAAATTTTACTACAGGTTCTGTGGGAGTGGCTTTGTGGGCATGGCAGGGGAAGGATACTGTAAAATCTCCAATCTGAGGTAGGATTTGCCGGTTCTCCAAACTACTCAAAATTTCCGCTCCCAGTTCTCCAGAACAGGTCAGAACCAGCTGAATACCACCTCTGGCCTAAAGGACCCCATCTCATCACTGGGAGTCCAGGCACTTCAGCGAGCAGCACCCTGGGTTCATATTAGTGGTCTGTGTGATTTAAAATTATGAATTTGGTGGTCCCTGAGGTCCAAAAGGTTGGTGACCCCTGGCCTAGAAGACCTCCAATGTGTTGTTATTCTGTCTCATGCTTTATCGAGGGTTTGAGTCTGGCTCCTTTGACATGCAGTATTCATGCCATGCATCTCCTGCACCGGAGGAGGAGTGGTCTTTCTTTAAAAGAAAAAGAGACCCTCCCTCTCAGGTCAAGCACAAACGAGAGGCAATGGCTCCTGCAACTGCTGCAGTTGAACCCTTCCTCGTCTTGCCCTCCCAGTTCCTTTCCCTTCCTTCATCTCAAAGGAAAATTGCACCTTTTCTCTCAGACTATTTAATTTTAGCATGGTTAGAAATTCATCTTTTTCCTCCAGGCTGGGTCTTAGTTTTTGGGGAGAAGAACACTTCTCTGCTCCTTTTCCTCCTTTTCCCTTCTTTGATTAAAAAAGAAGAATCAATATTTAAAGGAAAGGGATTATATATTGAAGAGGCAGGCAGGCGTTTTCTGCTGTAGTTCTTTTCCTGGATTGAGGCTGAGGTTTTTTGATCTTTGGAGAATATAAAACCTATAATAATAAGTGGACCGGGCAGGGGATCCGTTTCAGACAGCAACTCCTTTCTCTGTTAATAAAAATCTAGTACTTCTGCCTCTTAGCCTGACCCTCACCAATTCCACTAACTCCATCCTCTTAATGCCTTTTCCGGATCTTCTGACAGAAGCATTTTGCAAGACAGATATGCAGTTGGTACCTTGTTATAAAAACCAGGGCAGGACATGAGAAGAGGGAGAGGCTGTGTCGAGGGGAGCTAAGCAGGGATGGGAAGGGGTGAAAGGAAGACAAGGTGGGAGGGAGAAAAAACAAAGGGAAAGGGGGGCTTCACCCTCCACGGATGGGCAGCTGAAGGGTCCCACATACAGCGCCTTCTGGAAAAAAACCCTCTGCCTCTGCTTAAGCAGGGAGATAATAAGGGCTCCTCAATGCTCTCTGAGCTTGGTTGTTTTCTTAACAGATGTTTCGTTACTCAGTGCCTATGAATGTTGCCTAGTTTGGGCAATGAAACATCTGCCAGAAACCAACCAAGCTCAGAGAGCACCAAGGATCCCAGAGTCCTCCTCCTCTCCCTCCTCCTCCTCCTCTTCTCCACAACCCCCTCTCTCTTCTAGCACTGATGACATTACCTGGTTGGGTAATGAAACCTCTGCCAGAAACCAACCAAGCTCAGAGAGCAACAAGCACCTCTCAGGTCCCTCCCTGAGCTACAAACGTTCTTTTTAAGGGAGATAATGTTTAGAAGTCACGCCTAGAATACTGGAAATCTTTTCAAATCTTGTCAGTAAGCAAACAGTCATGAAAATCCCACAAACAGTCCTGAAATACATGGATGTATATAAATAGGGATATAAAATGTCCGATTCCTTAAGAACTCCTCCAAGGAGACATTAAATTCTAATCCCAAGAGCCAGAATCAGACTTTGCGTAAGTGCTAATTGGTCTCTTTGTTTGTGGTTAAACCAAACCATAGTTTAGCGTGATGCATCTAAGCAACTGCACCTCTTCCTTTGTCTCCCTTGCTCTTCCCCCTCCCCAAACAACATTCAATAGTGCGATGAAATTATTCTCTTTCGGAGAGATTTCTCACACGCCATTACAGCTCAGTCCCTGAAGATGCTGCTTCTTCCTGAACAGTTTTCCTACCCACCAGCCAGGAATCACCATTCCCAAAGCAGAACGAGGCCTGGCTGCATCCACCAGATCTGCATCCTTCAAGGGTGATTTTTCACAGATTGACTGGTTTCCACAAAAGAAGGTTCTACAAGCAGCCCTTGGCCCAAGGGGGGTGGTGGCAAAGGGGGTATTCATACCACCTCTGACTGGCCCCGCCCCCATCTCTTCTCTGCCTCCCATCGAGTCCCAGCTGATTGGCTGGGTCTTCTTTGGTTGCCCTGCAAAGGAGAATGGAGCTGGAAAGCTGGTCAGTGGTGGGGAGGGAATGGGGATTTTGCAGTATCCTTCCGCTGCCACGCCCACCAAGCCACGCCCACTGTTCTGTCGCCAGATAAAAGAGACTCAAAGACCGGAGTTGAATTCAGCTCTTTATTAGTAACCAGTAATTTCAACTAAAGTCGAGCCACGGCAGCCCTTTTTATAGCGGCTGCTCGCAGCTCACAACCAATGGCATTTATTTAAACTTCCCACCGCTTAGGCGACCAATCTGAAACTGTCGTTATTAACCAATCGTTATGTTGCATTAACTAACCAATAGGAATGTAGTCTTAGAAGTCTCTATTTGAATACACTACACCCACAGAACCGGTAGTAAAAAAAAAATGAATCCCACCACTGGTATCATCCCCTACTGGAAGCACATCCTGCCTTGGTGCAAATTGGGCTAAACTGCTTCCAACAACAAAGAGGCTGTTCCCAAGAGAAGGTCCCAATTATGCTGAGCAGCTCTGAAATCCATTGACAAACTAAATCCCATAATCTTGTTTTTAAGAAGCATTGTAATGACTGGATTAGAGCTCTGCTCCTTTGCTGTTCAGAATGGAACAGCTAAAGGCAGAACGCCAGAAAGAAAAGGAACCAACCCAACCTCTTAAACAGCGGCTTTTCTCCCTTCCTGGCCCCGATTTGTCCATGTTCTCAACTACTCATTTTGGGGGGAAGCTCTTTTTCTGTGCTCTCTGTTATCTGTAGGTGCATTAATTAAAATGCACCGAACTTGTTAAACTTTTCCCAGGTGCATTTCCAGTGGCCTGTCAGTTACAAACAGGCATATAGGAATGTTAATATGCTAGAAATTAAGGGCCAAATAGATAGAAAAGGAATATTTTTATTGGACTATGTAGACCCTCCACCTACTAGTAGCAAGTTTTGGAGACTCCAGCTCTTGGTTAGGCTTGATTTTGAACAAAATAAGAGATTGGAATAAGAAAAAGTTGTTGAGACTCTAGAAAGAGTGCAGAGAAGAGCAACAAAGATGATTAGGGCGGCTCAAACATACAAAGACTGGTCGGAATTGGGTATGTCTAATTTAAGGAAAAGAAGGACCAGGGGTGACTTGATAGCAGTGTTCTAATACTTAACAGAATAACAGAATTGGAAGGGATCTTGTCTAGTCCAACCTGCTCCTCAAGCAGGAGACCCTAAACCAGTGGTGGGGTTCAAATAATTTAACAACCAGTTTGCCCAGGGTCAGGTTGGCTGTCGTGGGAGGCATGGCCCAATTTGACCCTGGGCAAATCGATCGTTAAATTACTATTTCCCCACCAGTTGTAGGATTCAAATTTTTTTACTACCAGTTCTGTGTACGTGGCTAGGTGGGTGTGGCCAGGTGGTCATGTGACTGGGTGGGCATGGTTATGTGGTCATGTGACTGGGGGGGTCAAAAGTCCTCCTCCAAATATTAAAATAGCTCGGTTGATCTGTTTTATGGGCTGTGCTTACCTACAATATTTATTTATTAAGAAAATGTCCGTGGTCACCCAACTCACTCATGGTGACTCTGGGCAGAAGTGACATCCCAAATACAAAACCCAGTAAAGCTTCACCTCCCTGACAACAACAATCAAACAAAACAAACACAATCCCACCATCAACTGGAAATCTGCTTCAAGGCTTCTTCAAAGAAAAGGGTTTCCAGGAGAATATTTGTAGCTCAAGGCTAAAGTGAGGGGTCCTGGATCCTGTCTGAGCTTGCTGGTTTTCTTGCAGACATTTCATTATCCGAACTAGGTAGCATCATCAGGTCAATCAACTAGCACTGATGACGGTGTTGCCTTGTTTGGATAATGAAACGTCTGCAAGAAAATTAGCAAGCTCAGAGAGTTTGCCACGAAAAATAGTCTTCTGGCCTCATCTCCTCTTACCTCTTATGAGTTCGGGAGTTTGAATAATCCCCCACCGCACCCCACCCTTAGATAATTAACAACATCCATACTATACTATGGGGTCATTTTGAATTGATTCCTACTGGCAATTAGGGCAACAATGGAAAAATAATTATTCTATGATAGCATTTTCCAGCTGTTACTAGCCGGGTCATTGGAGTATTTCTTTATCAAATGTAGTTTCCCAATCAAAATCAGAATCAGAATACAGCTGGAAAGGACCCTACACCATTTCAGACAAGTGGCTGTCCAGTTTCTTCTTAAAATCCTCCAGTGACGAAGCACCCACAACTTCTGGAGGAAGCTGCTCCACTGGTTAATTGTCCTCCCTGTTATGAAGTTTCTCCTCAAATTCTAGGCTGCTTCTCTCCTTGATTGATTAGTTTCCATCCATTGTTTCTTGTCATCTTTAAAAGCTGCTCCACACAAAGTATGAAAGTTGAATCATAGCAACTGGACTTATTTTATCAGTTATCAAGATTCAACCTTCAGACAACTTTTCCAAGATTGTGCTAGTGTATTTCTCGCTGCTGTGATAATATTGATAGTATCAAATATTTAATCTTTTTGAGGTACTTTCCTTTAATAATCCCCAGGAGAAACAGTTCAGGCTTCAATTCTACTCGACAATGGGTGATTTCATTTAACCATTTTTGTATTTTGATTCAATACTTTTTTAATTTCCGGGCATAACCACCATACATGGAAAAGGGTACTTTATGCTTGTTTACATTTCCAGCAATTAGATTTTAAATTAAGATACATTTTTGCAAGTCTTGTTGGGGCTAAATGCCAAAGATTCAACAGTAATTCTTACTTGCCAGGTTTAATCTGAACATATATTCCTATTTGTGTTCAGATTAAACCTGGCAAGTAAGAATTACTGGAGGAAAGAACCAACCTTGTGATTATCGACTGGTGGATCTGCCCACTTGGACCACTGTTTCTTTCCTATGTCCAGACTGGAATCCTTACTGAAATGGATTCTCTGTAACTATGCAAGGGAACTGGAGGCTTAAACATATGAAAACACTTGCATGAATTGGGTATGTCTAGTCTAATTAAGAGAAAGACTTCAGGAGACAGGATAGCAATGCTCCAACGTTTGTGACGAGGGAGTCAGCCTATTTTCCAAAGCATCAGAAGGCAAAGCAAGAAGCCACTGATGGAAGCTAATCAAGGAGAGAACCAATTTAGGACTAAGGAGAAATTCCCTGACAGTGCAAACAATTAAGGAGCGAATGGCTTCCCTCCAGAAGTTGTGGGGCTATGGTTGCTTCCTTTTACAAACAGGCACAAGATTCAGCCACCTTCCAAACTGGCTGGATATTACCCAAATACCTTCCCAAAATTATCAGCCATTATCTTCTTTTTCCTTCCACACTGGATCCCGCATTCAGCAAGCCAAGCAGGAATCCATTTTGGGTCAAGATAGCAATGGGAAGGAGAGTCCATTGTTGCTGGACACTTGGCCTTTGTACCCTTTTTTTTTTTTTTTTTTGAGCAGTTTGGATGGATTTTGGAATAGTCTACTTTGCACTGAATTCCAGGAGCAAAGTAAAGTTGCATTGGCAGTGGAGGAGGAGGCAAGAGAAATGAACGGACAGTTTTCCAACGATACAAAACTTGGGGGGATTTTGGTGGACTCTGAGGCATTTTCATGGGTATGAGGGAGTGGATCCCTGATCACGTGGCCTGTTCAAGGCTGGAGTAGCATTGCTCTGGAACATCAGATTGCCATAAACCACCAGCCTAGTTTAGACATTCTTTCTAAATGGGTTTTTTTTTCCCTCCAGATTCTGGGATAAAATTAGTGATGTGGCCACTTGGTATTTATTATCGGTTGTTACATGGTGCCATTTTTGTTTGCAGTATTTGGTTTGGTTTTTTTTTGTAGATATTGTACTGTCTTATTTGAAAGTACCCCAGGCCAGTTTTGAGTTAGCTGAGCAGCCTCATCCCTGGAAATTAGACACACATTCTCCCTCCTCCCCCACTTCTCCTCCTCCCTAACCTTCCTTTCCTCCCACAATTCTCCCTTTCACAGGCCAGCCTTTCTCCCTCACTGCGAGATTGTCCTGAAGCAAGGCCCAGGACAGTAAAGGAGTTTGGCTAAGGGCCATTTCCTCCACATACACACCCAATATGTGTATGTGTGTGTGTGAGAGAGAGAGAAAGAGGGAGAGAGAGAGTTTTGTGCAGCCTTCTTTCTAACAGCCATTTTTCTTCCCAGAGGTACACGGCAAAATTCAAAGAAGTGTGATTTTCAAAGGACAACTGCATTTTTGATTGCTTCAAAAAACGCTCACAGATGAGAACTCGGCTCATCCCCCACCCCCACCCACCCCCAGCTCACCTAAACTACTCCTGCCCTGCTTTCCTCAGCCGTAGAGGAGGGTGGGTTTGGGGGCAACCCTTCTCCACCGCAGTTTGGACTCTTTCCAAGGACCCCTGAATGCGGGGGGCGGGGGGGGAGGGAAGGACACGCCGGCTGCCTCGGCGAGCGACCTCCCCTCCCTGCCCCCTTCCCTCCGCCCCTCTCGGTCCAGAACAGCCTCTTAGCTCGGCGCGGAAAGCCGCGGGGCCGCCGGCAAGGTCGGGCGCATCTATTATTTTTAATGATGCTTCAGCCGCGGCGCTGGAGGATGAATCAATGGCAAGTTCAAAAGCCCCCCCACCCCCCACCCCGGTAAGGAGGGCTGGTGCTTCCTTTCCCCAGGTAGAGGCTGCTCGGGGGCTGCGGGGCCAGAGCGCCGAGTGCGGTTGAAAGGGAGAAGGAGAAGAAGAAGAAGAAGAAGCGCTTTCGCCTTGATGTTCCCGAAGCTTTTCCTCCCGTTCTCCGGCGAGCGGCAAGCCATTGATTGCGGGGCTGCATCTCGGGGCAGGAGGAGGCGAGACGGCCGTCACAGGCATCGGTGGAGGCGGCGGCGGCGGCGGCGGTGTTGGAGCCGGCTTGAAAGGGGCTCTTCTTCATGTGATGCCTTTGAGTTGCAACTGGTTTTATGTGTCAGGTGCAGCCATTCCGGCAGATTTGAATGGAGTCCGGCCTCCGCAGCCTCTCCGTTTGTGCCAATGGAGAGTTCTCCTCACCTGGATCAACCGGCACGTTGAAGCTCATAGCCACGTGCTGCTTTACAGGGAGGAAAATGGAAACGGCGTGGATCGGTAATTGACATCCCTGTAGTTTAGCTAAATGGATTATTTGGCAAGTGGTCCTCAAAAATCTCAAAATTTACCTACTAAATCTATCCTCCTTTAATTCAGCGGTTCGGCTTATTTTCAAAGCATCAAAGTGACTGAGTACTTCCAATGTTGGGAGGCTGCGCTTCTTCATCTTAAATTTTGATAGAGGGAGAAACTTTTCCCTCTGTGAAAGCTGGAAACTCCTTCCAGAAGAAGAAAAGACGGCACGTCGTTCTTATCTAGATCACCTCACTATATCATTATGCTGATGTGGAAAGTCAGGAAAAAGTTCCTCCGCTTTACAGGGAGGAAAGTGGAAATGGAGTGGATCAGGGGCAGGAGGAAGTGGGCTCAGTTACTGCTTCCTCCTTGGTCAAAGAGAAGCGAGCGGTTGGGCTTTTTGTCCTGGCGGTCTTGCCTTCCAAGCAGCAGAGGATGCCAGCCAGGGGTTCGTCCAGTCCTGCCCTCTTTCAAAGGCTGTGAGACAGTGAAGCCCAACTTGTGGAAGTGCCAGAGAAGTGCAAGAAACAAGGCGGTTCAAATGATTGCATGGCTAATACGGTCTACAAGAATCTGAACGACTAATGATCAAAGCAAATTGGCAGTAGATAAGAGTCCAGGGAATTCAAGGAGGGCTGGACTTCGATCTCTTGTGGGCACGAAGGGACTCGAGATTGATGACATGCTTGATCCCTCCCTCAGGCACTGCTGGCTCATCTCTTATAGGACAGGGGTCTCCAACCTTGGCAACTTTAAGTCTGGAGCTTTGCTGGCTGGGGAATTCTGGGAGTTGAAGTCCTCCAGGCTTAAAGTTGCCAAGGTTGGAGACCCCTGTCCTATAGGAAGCTTGTCCTGGTCAGCACAATACAAAAAAAGTCACTGACACCCTTGAAAGAGTGGAGAAAAAGCAACAAAGGGATCTGGAGACTAAACTGTACCATGAACTTTTGAGGTAACCAGAGTCTGAAGAGAAGGCTCAGGGGAGACAGGATAGCAGTCTTCCAGTACTTGAAGAGCTGTCACAGGGAAGGGGGTGTTTTATTCTGCAAAGCACCTGAGGGCAGGACAAGAAACAATGTGGAAGCTCAACAAAGGGAGACCCAACCTGGAAATGAGGAATTTCCTGACAATGAGAACACTTAAGACCATGGCGTAGCTTGCTTCCTGTACTTGTAGGTGCTTCTCCACTGGAGGTTTTCAAGAAAAGGTCGGACAACTATTTGTCCAGCATGATATATGGATTTCTGCCTTGGGCAGGGGCTTGAACTAGAACAGGAATCACCAACCTTTTGGACCTCAGGAACCACCAAACTCATAATTTTAAATCCTGCGGACCAGAGACCCAGGGAAAATCTCCCCCCAAAAGTCTGCAGGAACATTCCCCACCCTGTTTTCCTACTGATCGATTGTTCTTTATTTGGGATCGCAGGATACCATCTCCACTCCATTCTCACAGGGAGAGAGAGAGAGAGAGACTTTTGGCTTCCTGCAAGGAAAGCAGCAGAAGCAGCAGAAGTCCTCCTTTCTCTCCCCCAAACTCCGCCAGAAATGAGTCTTTGCCGGCACAGCCTCTTGGAGCAGGAGGCCTTGCAGGGTCCCAAAGACTCATTTCTGGCGGAGTTTGGGGGAGACTTGCATGAAGCCCAAAGCAGAAGAAGAAAGAAGTGGAAAGAAGCAGCCTGGTGGCCAGGCCAGGCGCATGGGACCAGTTCCCCCCCTCCACCCTTCCCCCCTCCCCTGACTACCTGCTTCTTTCCACTTCTTTCTTCTTCTGCTTTGGGCTTCATGCAAGTCTCCCCCAAACTCTGCCAGAAATGAGTCTTTGGGACCCTGCAAGGCCTCCTGCTCCAAGAGGCTGTGCCGGCAAAGACTCATTTCTGGCAGAGTTTGGGGGAGAGAAAGAAAGACTTTTGCTGCTTCTGCTGCTTTCCTTGTAGGAAGCCAAAAGTCTCTCTCTCTCTCATGACTACCTCGTGTTGTTCGCAATGCAAGCGATGCAAGCCTTGTGTTCCCGCAGGCCACGTGGGAGGCACAGCCTTGTGTTCCTGTGTGGCCTGGATTAATTGCTTTGGAGGTAACATTTCTCTGCGGACCACCAAAATTTACTCCACTGAACCAGAAGGTCCCTTCCAGCCCTAGGAGGATTCTATGGCTGTGGCGTCCCAAAGGCCGTTTCTTGGCATCTGAACTGGGGAGCAGAAGGATGACGGAGAAGGTGGCTGGGAAGGGACAGCTGCTTCTCCAGAGACCCCCTCAAACTCCGGCCTCTGAGAGACCCTGGAAGCGGATAAAGGAAGCCCCGAATCTCCTCTTTCATAACCAACTGCAACTTTCCCACCTTCCTTTTTTTCCCCCAGCTAATTACCTCTAATTATCTCTCATCATAACAGACAGCATGTGACTAAATAATTAATTGGTAGAATAGAATGTGCCCGCCCCCTCCCATCGCTTGTCTCCGATTAAATGGATTGCTCTCCTTGTGAACTTCGTTTCATTTGTTCCTTCCCTTTTCAGAGGAAAGAAAATGAGAGTGAAACCCCCCCGGTGGCTCTTTCCTTCCGAGTGAAACAAAGGCAAGGGAAGCATTGTGAGCTTGTCAGGAACGGCCCTGCATTCTCAGCCCCTGCCTAAAACAAGGGAAGATGCTTCCGATCCATTTTTCAGGAAAGGCAATATATTCCCATGCGGGGGAGGGGCTGCTGGGGGAGGGGCTGTGCCTTGCAGAAGCAGAGCACCAAACTTGAAATTACACTAAGTAGGTCTTGGCAGCATAATCAAACTTGGATCTTCGTCCTTAGATCCAGCTGACACCCCATCATACCCTGATTGCAGGGAGCATCAGGGGGGTAAATTGCAACCCCCACTCGAAACCCACCAGAGGCAGCCTGTGTCTTCCCTGGATCTCCAGCTACCCAACCTGCTTCTGCCGTTCCAGCCTGTCATCCTTTACGATTCTGTGGGCTTATTCTAAGGGGGACGGTTCTGCTCCAAGTTTGCCCTGGGAGAAGAGTTTGGATTTATGCATATTTTATTTGCTACAAGTATTGACACCCTGACCTTCAGGATAGAAATCATTCCAAAGCAGCATGCTGGGAGTAACAATCATGATTTTAAAGTCATTGAATGCATGAATGCACGAATGAATGAATGAATGAACGAACGAACGAACGAACAAAGGAAGATTGGAAAGAAGTTCATGGGTCATTTAGACCAACCATTACTTGGTCCCCAAAACCATTCCTGTCGGCCCTGTATGGGGCTGTTGTTGTGCTTGCACATCCTGTCACTGGTTGACAAGTTTTACCATAATAAATACCTCCTGACATTCAGTATGAATCTACTTTCTTTTAACTCCACAGTCTGGTTTGGCTGTGGAAAAGGCTAAAGCAGTTTTAGGGCACATCAACAACAGGACAATTTCCAACTCAGCCCTCACATATTTCCAAGGCACAACATGAAACTGGTTGCAAAACAAGAGCACCAGGCATAAATAATCCTGTGAAAAAATATGTTTTTAAATACTGGTTTAAATCTATTACACAGATCTGAAGCCTTGATTTTAGCCACTGAAAAACCAAGGGTTTTTTTTTTTTTTTGCACTTTGTGTGCTTCAGCTGCTCAGAAATCTTGCCTCAATCCTTAGAAATGAAGATAACCCAAGAGTTCCCTTCCTGGATGTCAGCCCTCTCCTGTTTGGAAGGGGCTGGACTATCATGAAACCAGGGTAGCAGGTCAAGCAGCCCAAGACCTGGACTCACCTGTCAGCCCAGTGCGTTCAGCATGATGTTCCCAGTCCCCTTTGAAATGCCAGTAGCAGGAGGCAGACCAGTCAAGCCCTATAAATCCCAGTTTGTGGCCCTTGTTTATGTCTGCTCTGCTCAAAAGGTTCTTGCTTTCTCAGGGCCTCATTTTCATGGCATTGTAAGTCCTTTCCCACAGCTTCTATTGCCGTTCTTCTGAGCAGAAGCAAGTACCGTTGATACAAGCAAGGTGTCAGCGTTCCAGCAACCTGTTTGGACCCAAACTCTTTTCCAATAAAACAAACACGAACCAAAGGGAACAGAAACCTTTTTAAGGATTCTTACAAATCCCCAGTTAAAAGGCTGCTGCAAACTAATTGATAAGCACGAGCCTCACCAAAACTGTGCAAAGCTGCCAAGAATAACAGATAGGGTTACCTAGAAATATATTACAACACAAAAGTCTTCAATACCAACTAAGATACTGCAATGTCCACGAGGCTCGAGTTTCAAAACATCTTTGCTTCCCGCAAAGGATGTCCGATTCACAGCTGGCTTTTATCTTCTTGAAGGAGGGGCCGTTACCGTGCAGCCTTACTCCCGAATCACCCGTGCTACTGCAGTTGCTCTTTCCTGCGAGCAATCCTGCAGGCATGCGCACTTGGCACAGGCTCCTCGGGAACCTCCTCATCGCTGTTGCCAGCCCCCACAATCTCTGAAGGCAGCAGTCCCCTCCCTAATGATCCTGGCCCCTCATCTGAGTCCTCTCTCTCCTCAGCTGTCCACCCCAGCTGCCGGCTAACCACAACACAACCCTCCATTCCAACCAATAACTCCCAGACAGGCATCTCTCGAAAGTTCCTTTATTTGGATAGTAATTGGCACATCTGTAGAATCCCAAATCTGCAAGTTCCGGGCTTCTTTGCACAATTCAAAAGTACAAATCCCTCCCCCCTTAGCCGTCATCACATCACATGGTCCAATCACCATCCCTCCTAAAGTAAGATTCCCATTTCATTCTACGACACACTCAGTGACCTTGAACCAGAAAAAGAGTTTTATACTCCAATGAATTCCTCCCTCCCACTTTCCCAGGCTCAGTTGTGGCAGCGTGGGAGCATCGGATCTCAATATGGCTTCCAAAACTGACACAAGGCTGCCTGACCATTTTTCAACAACCCATTTTCTCCAGTTCCAGGGCTGAATTTGGCTCTGATGCCCAGGATTATTCTCTCCTTCTTGGCTAGACAGAGCTCACCCAGCCACTGTCCATCAGCTGTCCCAATATAAGTCGAAGGGGTCCCCAGATGACTACAGGTAATTGAATTTGTTCTAACAAAAGCAACAGATGCAGAGTCAATGAAAGATGACCAAGGCAGGTGGCCCAGGCAGATGTTCGCTCAAATCTCCAGCACGGCAGTGGAATCCTTCAAGCGGTTCTTTCCCTGGAGGCTATTTAAAATTATAACTTACGGCATCTTAGGAATATAGCTTGATGTTTTTTTCATCTCGGGTGAGATTTAATGGCACCTTCCTGCTGCCATGAGGCACGTGCCTGTTTGCATTTTTTTAATCTATGGCTGGCTGGCATGGTCCCAGCAGGGGGCCTTGACACAACAGCTGACTGTCATACGGGAGCCTATAGGGAAACTTCTGATTAAAGCATTTGCGATGAATACAAATCAGCCTCTTCTCTCGAAAACTCAGGGGAACAATTTCTCAGGGGCCCTCAAAACAAACTGCAGGCCGTTCTGGGACTCTTTCTCCAGTGCAGTCTTGCTCGTTGTTTTGCCCTCTGAGAAATGGGGTGGCAGCAAAAGGAAATAAAAGGGCAGCGCTGTATCAGGTCTGCCATTGCATCGCTTCAGCCTGTTTCACTTTGATGGCATCCTGCCATGAAAGTGGGGGAGGGAGGAACAAGGCGATATAGGGAGGAGGGTGGCAGGATGACAGAAACCAGAGGTGCCAGCCCAGAACAAAGCCGGAGAGATTTAAAAAAAAAAACAGGCAAACTTGGGAATGGAATGCAGAAAGTCCAGCCCAAATCACATCAAAATGTGGAACTGTTACCAAAATACCTATTTTGAACTTTATTGGGACATCTCCAAGATGACCAACGGAGGGAGGGCTTGGGAGAAAAGAAAATGACTGGGACTAAGCTGGAAAGCCTCAGATCTGGCTTTGCTATGCTGTGACCACTTGGCTTCTGTAAAAGTTATATCTTTCACTACCCATGGAATCGAGCATCTTTCTTTCCTAAAGGCCCAAGCTGGGAGAGGTCTAACAGTGGAAGCTATTTCTGGACTCCTACGTCAGTGAAAATTCTCAGTCATCCAGGTAGAGTTGTCTGAAAGTTGGGTCCTGGCAACAGATCGCTGGATGACTGAGAATTTTCATCGACATATTGCTGTGCCCTTTGGGAAAGAAAAACTGGGGTTGATGCAGGGGAATTGTTCATTCCAGTGAGTCACTGTCTAACTTGTTCCAATTGATGCAGTTGCTTGGATGAGCAGCAAAGCATCTGAAACAAACAAAAAATAAATCCAGTTGTCATGACTCAACTTCAAACATATTTTGGGACCAGTGGTGGGATTCAATTTTTTATTTTTTTTTGCTACCAGTTCTTTGGCCGTGACTTGGTGGGCATGACAGGAGAAGGTTACTGCAAAATCCCCGTTCCCTCCCCACCCCCACTAACCTGATTTCCAGTTCCGTTCTCCTGGGCAGGGCAACCAAAGAAGACCCAGCCAATCAGGTGGGACTCAATGGGAGGCAGAGGATAGATGGGGTTGGCGGGGCCAGTCAGAGGTGGGATTTGTCGGTTCTCTGAACTACTCAAAATTTCCACTACCAGTTCTCCAGAACTGGTCAGAACCTGCTGAATTACCACCACTGTTGTGGACTCCTTTTTTCCTCTCTAAATTACCCTCAAATTGCTTCACCATCCAGGGGAAAAAAAGGAAGAGAACTGAAGACAGATCTTGTCCACCATCTTTCCATTTCTGTTTCCAGCTGTAACCATCAAGGCTGTAGAGCCTGTATGATCTGTAACTAACATCCCTGTAGTTTATCTAAATGGATTATTTGGCAACTGGTCCTCAAAATCTCAAAATTTACCTACTCAATCTATCCTCCTTTAATTCAGTGGTTCTGCTTATTTTCAAAGCATGAAAGTGACTGTTGGGAGGGTGAGCTTCATTCCACCCACCTTAGAGACTCCAACTCATGGATTTTCTTTGTCTTAAAGTTTGATAGATGGAGAAACTTTTCCCTCTTTGAAAGCTGGAAACTCCTTCCAGAAGAAGAAAAGTCTGCATATCATTCTTATCTAGATCACCTCACTACATTATTGTGCTGATGTAGAAACTCAGGAAAGGGTCCAGAGAAAAACAAAAAAAAAATTAGGGAGCTGGAGGCTGAAACATATGAAGAACAGTTGCCAGGAGGAGGAGGTGTGACATGATAGCAGGGCTCCAATGTTTGCGTGGCTGCCACAAAACTGAAGAGGTCTGGATAGCCATTTGTCTGGAATGGTATAGGGTCTCCCCAGCGAGGGATTGGTCTCCAACCTTGGCAACGTTAAGACCTGTGGACTTCAACTCCGAGAATTCCTCAGCCAGCTCTGCTTTCCAGCTCCGTTCTCCTGTGCCGGGAAACCAAAGAAGATCCAGCCAATCAGCTGGGACTCAGGAGGCAGAGAATAGGTAGGGGCGGGGCCAGTCAGAAATGGGATTGGCCGGTTCTCTGAACGACTCAAAATTTCCGCCACCGGTTCTCCAGAACTGGTCAGAACCAGCTGAATACCACCTCTGCTTCCAAGGTTAGTAAAATGAGGAGCCAAATTTGTGGGGGGGGCAATATGCATGGGCTGCTTCAAAGGGATTTGCCCTTCTAGAATCCCTAAAGAAAGCTGCCTCTGCAACCAGATGACTTACTTTTTGCATCCATAAACTTTAGCGACCATTTTCTACCCTGCCACAAATCCTTCTTTCTGAAAACCAAACATGAGGCCTGAGTTCCTGTCTCCAGTACTGTTCCCCCCACCCCACCCCACCCTGGATTTTCTCCCATAGCCAGTGACCCTTCACTTATCTCGGGCTGTGATCGGCTACTTCCCCTACCATTATAACAGAGCAAGACCCCCGAGATCCAGCTCGGCCTGCCTCTGCCCACCGCAGCATTAAACGCTGTGCTAATTGCGTTACATGGATGAGGAGGCAGGATTAGCTCTGCCCTAGGCTGGCATTAAAGAGTCGCTACCCCTTGGGCCAGGAGAGCTCCACAGGAGGGAGATTGCGCAGGTTTTTCCCTCTCCCTTCCCTTCTTTTGCCCAGATTCTGCGACAGGGTGTGTGCACTGAGCCAGGAAATTAAACAGCATTGTTGTGGAGCAATCAGAGCTGAGCTGATGAGTGACAGAGGAGGAAAACAAAAGGAAAGGAGGGGGCTTGATAGCATTTGTTTTGCATACCAGGGTCTTCCCCTTCATTTCAGGACATTGCTTTAATTATGTATCTCAGACCAGCAAGAAAAAGAGCCTTTTTCTAGAACTACAAGTGATTCCAGAAATTTCCCAGAAAATCTATTTTGTGACAGAATCCCCCATTTAACGCAGACTGAATAAGCTCCCAGCCTTTCGGACAGGGGACTGTTTTTGTTTATTACTTACTTTATTGATTATATTTCTGCCTCACCCATCTCACCTGGGCAAAAGGTATTCCAACCCTTGCCTGTTTTGAAGCTGGGGAGAAAATACAGGTTGCAGTGTCAGAAAGGGGCAGAGAGGCCAAGGAACGTCCTGGACCCTGGAAACAGCCAGTGCATTTAATTTCCTCCTGGAAAGGTGAAAAGGATTCCAGTGAAAACCATTCACTTCCACACACATCCTTTGTGTTGCAATAATTCTGGTAAGAGCTGCAGATTGTATCCTCAGGCAGGGTTTCACACTTGACTTTCTTCTATTGTAGATATTTAATACATTCTGTACTTCTGTATCAGTATTTTCAATGCAAGGTCAGCACCCAATGAGGGAATGGAGGATTGTAAAAGTAAACCACTGGATCAAGGGATGGTGCCCCTGAAAGAAGTTTTGATTCCCAGGTCACGGCTTAAGTTACCTTGAGGAAGGGCTTCTGGCAAGAGATGGGCTATAACTCATAAGGACTGAGAACATGTTTGGAAAACATCAGGCTTGGTTCCTCCGAACAATTTTCAACTAAAACTGGAGGGGGGGGGGGAAGAGACTAATTGATAGGACCAAACCCAAATGTCCATGGAGATTCTCAATCATCCAGGTCACGGTTGTCCCAAAGGTGCTTTTTTTCTAGAGACAACTGGACTTCCTGGTTTTTCTTTGGAGACGTTTCGCTTTGGAGACGTTTCTCATCCCAGAAGCTTCTTCAGCTCTGACTGGGTGGTGGGGAATGGAAGGATTTATATTCCTTCCGAACTGCTGATCATTTCCATTCTTTTCGAGAAGGGGTGTCGAACTCACATCATCATGGCAGTGTCACATGATGTATCAGGACTTTTTCCCCCTTCGCTAAACCGGCCATGGGCGTAGCCAATGTGTGACATTTCCAGTCCATGGGCCAGGAGTTTGGCAGTGTTGTGGTTCGCCGGCAGCCTGTGCAGACAGCAGCAGAATCGGACAGCGGAGAAGAACGGGGACCAGTCCGGGAGTCTGCAGAGGACTTGGACTAGGGTGCTGCATCTGATGCAGGGATGGGGCCAGGACCACCTGGGAGTGGGGTGCTGCTCCAGAGTCTGGCAGCAGCGAGGCAGAGGAACCAGGGGAGCCTGTTCCCAGTGCACGTGTGCGCAGGGTTGCCAGAAGCTAGAGCAGCTGAGACAAAAGGGGCAACTCAGGAGTAAGTCTTGGAGGTGATTTACCCTCCCATAAGACATAAAGGAGGAGCAAAGGGAGAGGAACCTTTGCAGGAAGCAAAGACATTCGTTCTGTTCAGATCAATCCTTGAAGCTCTGCGTTGACTTTGTACTTTGGTTGGTTTTTTATATTCATTTAGCACTTTTGTTGTTGGCAGCAATTCAAAGGAGAGAAAGGTGGGTGCTTATCTCAAGAGACTGTTTGGGACTCATTACAGGCTGGAAATGAATGTAATTCCCAGCGTTGAAATAAAACAAGAGTTGTTGTAACTAAGCATGTTCTTAATTACAGTCTTCGAAGCCTTGGTCAGAACAGACAGCCCTGTTTTAGAGAGTCTTGAGGCCACTTGGAGGTTTGTCTGTGTCCTCAGTAATGCAAATGGGTGTGGAGTCTTCTTGGAACTGCTGAAAGGCATGTGTTGTGGAGTTGTCAGAGCTGTCTGCTACCAGATCTCCAGAACTAGTCAGAACCTGCTGAATACCACCTCTGGAATACACCCTACCAATAGCAAACTCAAAGCTATTAAGGAAGCATCCACACCAAAAAAACAGACAGAACTCCAGGCATTCATTCCTAAGTGGCTGTTAAACTACACTAAACTCAATCCCAAATCTTCAATGCACCCACCCACCTGAAGAACCAGGGGTCCAGCGGCGAGTCTCTGAGAAGGCAGGTCCGGAAGAGTCAGCCACACCCCAAGAAAACTTCCGGGCATTTCCATTGGCTGACTCCAGAGCAGCAGCAGGCCTGAATGTTCAGGCCCCCGCCGCTGAACAGACTGAGCTGCGCAGGTCAGGTCACACCCACTGTAGCCCCGCTTGCCTGCGTGAACACATCAAGTAAACAATTGCTGATTGGGTAATGCTCTTTCCAAGAGGGGAGGGGTGTTGAATATTCAATGAGGAGTGAAGTCTGGAACAGAGACTTCACTCCAATCCGCCTTCTTGGCGGGAAACCAGTTATTTTAAAATCATTGGTTCATTTTCCAGACAGGAAAATGAAGGGATCTCAGTGGCTGAGCTGCCTGACAGCTCCCTTTCAAAGAGGGAGCTGTCAGAGGGGCACTTCACTTCAATGTACTCAATAAAGAGCTGTTAGTCACTACCAATTGAAGAGCCCTGCCTCTTCAATTGACCCAACTTAACGGGAGGGAGGGAGAGAGGGAGAGAAAGAGAAAGAGAGAGAGTGAGAGTGAGAGTGAGAGTGAGAGAGAGACCTGTTTCCCACAGAAAAGAAAACACCAGGAGCCACAAAACCTGGGTAGGCGTGACTGGGTGGGAGTGAGTGACATCGAGTTGGCCGTGCCCACCCCGGTTTTGTGGCTCCTGGTGTTTCCTGTGGGAAACAGGTTCGAATGACTCTTGGAGTGTTTAAGGTTGCAGACCCCTGACCTAGAAGCTTGTGAAATAAGAGGTCAGGGAGGACAATTGGTGTCCACTTAAAGGTCAACCCTGCCTTTAATACTCAAACGTCGATAGGTCGCTGTTACGCTTCCTGTTCATTTTTTATTTTATAATTATGTTGGTGAGTTGATAAAAGTAATATCACCAAAAACGAAGCTGCATTTTTCCCTTCCTTTTATTCCAGGGCATAATCAAAACAAGTTTCCTTTTCCAGTGCCCTTTCTATCAATAAAAAAATGCTGCATGTTTTTTTTTTCTTTCTTTCTAAAGAGAACAAAAGCAAATGTAAGAGGAAACTCCATAGAATAGCCAGGTCAGACTATTTTTTAAATAGATTTAGGGGTGTTGGGTGGTTTTAAAGGGCAAAGTGGGCAGCTTTAACACCAACCACCACCTCCCCAAATCCATTCACTTAAATCTAGACTGGGTTGCTTTTTAAAATACAAACAGGCGAAAAGCCTGTTCAGCCAGGGCCAGGCTGCTTTAATCATCCAGGTCTTGGGATCTATTTCACCCATTAAAAACTCAAAAAAATTACATAGTGCAAGGATCTCTAATTTAACCTGAATGACAGCTACTTTAATGCTTGCGTTTTTGAACCCAAACTTGCTTACTTCATAACATGTAGTTCACTAATTTTACAACATGATTTAATATCTTTTAAATGTAGGTTTTTAAAAAGTCCATGTAAAAGTGTAAATTCAAATCATGCCAAAAAAGCATTATATTGGAAAACAATTTTGCAAACTGTATATAGTACACAATAGGCAAACTGCAAACATATTGGGATAATGTTAGTAGTTTACATTCATTCATTATTAAATTCTATGCTACGCGTGCAAAACATAATTATCAAACCGGTAGTAATGCCGGTTGAATCCCACCCCTGCATCAAGGTGTTAAATCTTATGAATTGCTGAGCTTAAGCTATGCTGGTTATTTTTCATGGCATGTGTGAATCACCAAATGAACTTTAATATTCTGTGAACAGCTTACCTCAGTTAACTGGTTTTTGAAAATGCTAATCCTTCAATTTAACAAATTAGAGATCCCATTAACAGTTTCACAGCTTCACTGTAGCCAAGGACTCATGGCTAATACCTTGTGAAAAGCTGAGCTTGATCCCAAGACTCTTTCATCTCAATGTATAGTAAGGTAGAAGATAAAAGTTTCCCCTGTCCAGTCCAACACTCAGGGACGCTGCTCATCTCTGTTTCTTAGCTGAGAGAACCAGGATTGTCTGAAGATGCTTCCGTGGTCGTCTGTCCAGCATGGCTATACACCAAAGGAGTACGGAATGCTGTTACCTTCCCACCAGTGATACCTATTTATCTGCTCACATCAGCATGCTTTTGAACTGCTTAGATGGACAGGAGCTGGGGAGAGTGATGGAAGCTCACCCCGTTGCATGATGCTCATCTTTAATCACTGAGCCATCAATCCCTTCAATGTATGGTACTTGGAAGTTACTATAGATTCCAATTAGCAACTTCAAGATGTCAGTAAATAACTCAGTTATGTTAGGACTGATGGGATCTTGACAACATTCAAAATCTCAGTTTCTGGTGAATACCTTGACTTCGTTTAGTTCTCATTCCCAACAAGACAAAGAATCAGAATATAGAATAACAGAGTTGGAAGCTCAAGTAGGAGACCCTATTCCATTCTGGACCAATGACTGTCCAGTCTCTTTTTGAAAACCTCCATGAAGGAGCACCCACAACTTCTGAAGGCAAGTCATTCCACTGGTTGATTGCTCTCAGAAGAAATTTATCCTTAGATTTAGGTTAGATCTTTCTTTGATAATCTTCCATTTATGAAATAAAATGAAATTCAATGTAGAGAAAAGTAAAATCTTACACTTAGGCAAGAAAAACCAAAAGGACACATATAGACTGGGTGAAACCAGGCTTAATAGCAGGAACTGGGAGAGGGATCTTGGAGTCTTAATGGACAACCAGCTAAATATGAGTCAGCAGTGTGTGGTGGCAGCCAAAAAAGCCAATGCAATCCTAAATTGCACTAATAGAGGGATACAATCAAGATCAAGGGAGGTACTAATACCTCTCTATAAAGCCTTAGTAAGACCACACCTAGAGTACTGCATCCAGTTTTGTTTACCACATTATAAAAAAGATGTTGAGAGTCTGGAATAAAGTGCAGAGAAGAGCAACCAGGATGATTAGGAGACTGGAGGCTAAAACATACGAAGAATGGTTGCAGGAACTGGGGATGACCAGTCTGGTGAAGAGAAGAGAAGGACCAGGGGAGACATAATAGTAATGTTCCAATATTTGAGGGGCAGTCACATAGAGGAGGGAGTCAAGCTATTTTCCAAGCACCTGAAGGCCAGACAAGAAATAATGAATGGAAATTGACCAAGGAGAGATTCAACCTGGAAATAAGGAGAAATTTTCTGACAGTGAGAACAATCAATGGAATAGAAGTTACCTTCAGAAGTTGTGGAAGCTTCATCACTGGAGGTTTTTAAGAGACTGGACTGCCATCTATCAGAAATGGTGTAGGGTCTTCTGCTTCGGTGAGGATTGGACTAGATGACCTACAAGGTCCCTTCCAACTCTGTTAATCTATCATCTGTCATCTTACGTCTTCAGGTCCTTTGGAGAATAGTTTGATCTCCTCTACCTTGTCAGAAATCCTCAACTATTGGAACACCGCTGTCCTGTCACCCTCTCTTTGTATACTAGGCGTACCTAGTTCCCTCAACCTTTTGTTGTATGGTGTTCACATAATACAGTTTAAAAACCTGTTTTGGGCTGTCCATATTCATTCTCTGCACTGGCTAACTTTGTGTCTAATTTACAATGTGGTTCAGATGTAAGTTGCTCTCTGCTCTGGTTGGATTACCAGACTGAAAACTGCATTCTAAACTTAGTATTGTTTGCCTTCTGGTGAACCTTCAGTAGAATTGAATCAGCAAGTAATAGCCTTATCATTTAAGCCATCAAACCCAGCCCAATGGAGAAACCCATGTTTAAAACATTCCAAGCCAATATACATCCAGTCTTTGTTTGAACATGGCGAGGAGAAGAGAATTATCCCCACAGGTGAATACAGTCTCTGTCAAGAAGTTGTTCCCCAAAGTCAATTTGGAATCTGCTTGCCTGTAGTTTAAATCCATTATTCATGATCTTCTTCTGTGTGGTATCACTTGAAGTATTTGGAAGCATCTTCACATTTCAACATGAAACCACTTGGATCTCTCCATTTCTTCTAGAAGAAGAACTTCATTTATCAGTGTCTTCATTAAACTGCAGTGCTCAGTACAGAATACCATATTCAAGGTTGGAATTGCAAACACAAAGTATAGCTATTGCCATGATTGCTAAAAATATTACTTTGGTTAGCACCATTTGTTTTTTTAATAGCTAAATTGCACTGCCAACTGCTATTTAATTAATTTAATCAAAGATACTTTCCTCATGTTTTATTGCCAAGTCGGAAATACCAGAACAGAAATACCAGAACAGAAATAACAGAATAACAGAGTTGCACAGGATCTTGGAGATCTTCTAGCCCAGCTCAAGCAGGAGATCCTATACCATTTCAGATAAGTGAATGTCTAGAGCATGGATAGTCAACCTTTTTATACCTACCTCCCACTTTTGTATCTCTGTTAGTAGTAACGTTTTCTAACCACCCACCGGTTCCACAGTAACAGTGATTTATAAAGTAGGGGACAAAACCCCTACCGCCCACCATGAAAGCTGGAACACCCACTAGTGGGCGGTAGGGACCAGGTTGACTCCCACTGGTCTAGAGACTCTTTTTAATTATGTCCGGTGATGGAGCACCCACAACTTCTGAAAGCAAGCTGTTTCACTAGTTAATTGTCCTCACCGTTGGGCAATTTCTCCTTAGTTCTAGGTTGCTTCTCTCCTTGGTTAGTTTCCACCCATTGTCTTTCCCTCAGGTGCTTTGGAAAATAGGTCAACCCCTCTCTTCTTTGTAACAGCCCCTCAAATATTGGGACTCCGCTGTCATGTCATTCTTAGTCCTTCTTTTCTCTAGATTAGCCATACCGATTTCCCGTAACCTTTCTTCATATGTTTTTGACTCTTAGCCTTTAATCACCTTAGCTGCTCTTCTCTGTACTTTTTCCTGAATCTCAACATCCTTTTTATAATATGGCGACAAAACTGGAGGCAGGATTCCTAGTGTGATGTTACTAAGGCTTTATAAAGCGATACTAACACTTTGTGATCTCGATTCTGTTCCCCTTAATGCAACCTAGGATTGTATTGGCTTTTTTTGGTGGCTGCAGACTGCTGTCTCACATTTATGCGATTGCCCACTTAGACTCTAAGATCCCTCTCACAGTTGCCCTCCATCCTAAAGTTCACCTCTGTTGCCTGTTTATCAAATTTCATTTTCTCGTTCCTATTATTTCTGTTCTCCGTGGTTACGGAAGATTCGGATATATCTGTGCATTTGATAAGCCTTGTTTTTCTCCAAATGTTGAAAACTGCAGGATTAGAACTGGGTGTTATAGCAAAGCAGGACCAGAAAGGAAATGGGAAGGAAATAGACTTTGCTACACTTGATTGGATCCATTGGATCCGTAGTTCACTGAATTGCTAAATTTATTTTAAGCATCATTTTACTTAGCTTGATTTGCCGGATGTGAAAGATGTTCCGTTTGTAATTTAGCATTTTCACTTGCATCCAATGAATAGCTTACTTACTGCAATCTTATTTTAAAGTCACTAAATCAAAGGTTAATTTGAAAGTTTATCACTTTGGAGACTGGTGGGTAGTTTTGATTTCATAAATTTTAACATCACCAAGCCAAAATCCCCGAATAATTTTATCAACTTTAAAATTCCACGAATGGTGTTGCTAACGATGAATCTCACATTATTAAGGAAGAAAAGCAACATTTAATCTGGCCTCATGGGACTCTTACCTCATAGTTTTAAGTTTACTACATCATCCATTTTGGGACAGAAACAGCAACAGCTTGTGCAAGCTAAGGAATGTATCTTTTTTTTCTTTTTGTAATTATTTCAAAATATATCCCATAGGAAATGTATGTGCTTTGTTACCGAAGAAGAAAAAAACAGGAGAATATATACACCAATGCACATACTTCGATGAGAATAGCATAATATTAAAAAGGAAAAGAAAAGGAAAACAATTGCCTGGATACCATAAGCAACCTCTCAAGTCTCGTGCCATTGGTCCTCTTGGCGGTGGCTGATAGGCAATGAAGTCTTTAGAGTCTCAAGCTGCCTATCCCTGATTCCAGGTGTTCAGAAACTGTTGTTCCTTACTCACGTTGAATAAAGAGGACTATGAACATGAGCTCCTTGAAAAGGCAGAAAGATGACAGCTAGGAGTCACAAATGGTAAAATGGAAATATGTACCAATAAAGGGGCATATTTGTAGCTCAGGGTAGAGAGGAGGGGTCCCTAGTGCTTTCTGAGCATGGTAGTTTTTAATGCAGACATTTCATTATCCAGTTAGGTAATCTCATCAGTGTAATAAGAAGTGGGATTTGCTCTCAATTCTAATGGCTCGCCCTGTCAATGTTGGCAGGAGAGGTCTTGAAGGTTCTTCGGTTGGACTGTTTGCTATTAGTTTGTCAATTTCTTGATTGGGGTATTGTTTGCTTCTTGACTGATGGCCTACTCTTAATCTTGGAGTTAATCTATGCTCAT
The DNA here is from genome assembly GCF_900518735.1 of Pseudonaja textilis. Next base: position 15,434,715 of record NW_020769327.1, read on the forward strand.
CATCTAGCACCGATGATGTTACCTAGTTGAGCCAGGAAATGTCTGCATAAAAACTACCAAACTCAGATATATGTAGTGTATGGCCTCTTTTATGAACATTTGTGTAGAGCTATACCGGTAGATCGCAGGTCTTAGGGCTCCTGGGAAAATTAACTGAAGAGCTGTTAACAATGACAAAGCTGCTCCATTTAATCAGGCACCACGCAATTTAAATATTTGAATTCCACATATTGACAGAAGAACAGGTGTGCAAATCAACTCCCTCCTGGAAGAAGCCTGCCTACGGCTGGCAAATGTTGCCGGAGTTCCAACTCCCATTAGGCAACAGGACCAGTAGCCCGGAATAATGGAATTGTCTAACACCTGGAGTATTCATTGTCCGCGTCCCCCACCCTCCTTTTAAGCTGTGCTGATTGATGCTGTTCCAATGAAGGAATTGATTGAAGTTCAGAAGATTCTTTGAAGCCGCCATTGGCCCAAGTATTTAGGGAGCCTTCTTTGTCCTTGCTTCCCTCTGCTCCCCCCCCCCCCACTCCCCAACTTCGTAGGACTGATTGGCTCAGGAGGCGCTTAAGGAGAAAGCAAGGGCTGCCGGTTGCTGCTGAAAACCGGATCAATGCTACCCCCTGCTGGTCACTTGAGCCCATTAGCTAGCCTGGTCGCTCAGGTTATAATTAGCCCTTGAATTGGCAGCGCCGTCTTCCCCAGGGAGCCTGGAGAGCTTTGGGCTGCTGGTGATCACAGAGCATCCCCAGCTCTCTGTGTGTCTTTTCCTTTCTTTTGATAGTTGCTGCCGCTGCAGCAGTTAAAAGTTTTATTGGGGGTGCAAGCAATTCACTTTAAATCCTTGGACTCTGTGCCCGGACCAGCCTCTATTCCCTCCTGGCCCAGGAAACGCAGAACTGCAAAATTCAACAAGGGAGCAGAAAAGACAAAGTAAGCCAATCATTTGGGGCACCTGCTGGATCAGCCTCTACAACAGAGGTGGGATTTTCAGCCAGTTCTGACCAGTTCTGGAAAACCAGCAGTGGAAATTTTGAGTCATTTGGAGAACCAGCCAATCCCGTCTCTGACTGGCCCCGCCAACCCCATCTATTCTCTGCCTCCCATTGAGTCCCAGGTGATCAGTTGGGTCTTCTTTGGTTGCCCTGCCCAGGAGAACGGAGCTGGAAAGCGGGTTAGTGGGGTGGGGAGCAGTGATGGGATTCAACATTTTTTGCTAACGGTTCTGTGGGTGTGGCTTGGTGGGCGTGGCAGGGGAAGGATACTGTAAAATCTCCAGTCAGAGGTGGGATTGGCCGGTTCTCCGAACTACTCAAAATTTCTGCTATCAGTTCTCCAGAACTGGTCAGAACCTGCTGAATACCACCTCGGGGGGGGGGAGGGAATGGAGATATTGCAGTATATCCCCCGCCATGCCCACCAAGCCACGCTCACAGAACTGTAGTAAAAATAATAATCCCACCACTGCTCTACTACCAAATAATCTTGAAGATAAAAGTAACAGAATTAGCCCTGATTTCCTCCCAGCTGTGGGCCATGAGCAATTCCTCTGAAGATCTACTATGGGATGGTATTTTTGCTACTTCTGGGAGGGTCCAAACCAGCCCTTGCCCCAACGGCAATGGGTGAGTTAGCTATCCGTTAGTAAATCTGTTACTGAGAGGATTGTGAGGCATCAGTGACGCCTCCTTCCCAAGTGGGCTGGCCATCGCTTGGTATTTATTGGGGGGCACATTTTAAATGCTTTTATTTTTGCAGTAGGATGTCCTGGCAGTGCTATCCCTAGGGAGGGAGGAAAGAATTTGCAGCCTTCAAAAAATAACCCCGGGAGCTTAGAGGTGGGTTAAAGCTATAAAAAGATTCCACCCAGGTATTTTATCCCCTGTTGATTTTTCAAATACAAAAAATGTGTATTGTGACACAGTTGCAACGGGGGGCATCGCAAAAGAGGTACTCACAGCCTCCAAGCTGTAGGTTGCTGCCCGCTCTTCTAAGGATATCAGAGCAGCTTGCCACCAGGAGGAAGGATCTCACAATAACCAACTATCGGCTGCTGAAGCCTTTTAATTCCCCCAGCGATTAATATTCAGTGGATTAGAATCAGGATGTCTACTTAATTAACAGGAATGTCAAGCTCACTTATGAGTTATTAACACCTCCCCTTGTGATTGACATATTAATATGTAGGAAATCAATTAGACCTACTGCATGCACACACACACACACACACACACACACACACACACACACACACACTGTGCCGAGACTTTTTTCCAACCAAGGAGCAGAGAAGAAAGTACTGCAGGTTTTTAATGGAGCCTGCAAGGACTCTGTTGCCCTGGAGATCCATGGATGCGCCTCTGGCTGCCTTTAGGAATGGAGCAATGTGGAAGAAGCAGGTGAGCCTCAACCCGCCCCTCTCCCTTTACATACCACCCAGATGGAGGCTTGGTTTCAAAGGAAGGTGCTTTTTGAAACCAAACGTACGTGACTTCAACCATTTCTTCAGATTAGTAAAATTAAGAATGGGTCATTTTGTTAAGTCATTTACAATCCTGACTTGGGCACAGAGGTGGGATTCAAAGATTTTTACCACCAGTTTGGTGGGCGTGTCTGGGTGGACACACTTTACACACGTGTACACACTTTGTGTGTGTGCACGCACCAAACGCGCACTTTGCGCAGGTGCAGAAGCGTTCCAACTCACCTCCTGCCAGCCTGCATCCTCCAGTGCTCCCTCTGACGTGCCACACAAAGCCGCAGCACTTCAAAAGCAGCGAACAAAGGTGAGTCTGGGAGCCTGGGCGGATGGGCGGGCCCAACAGCAGAGCGTTGGAGGGAACCAGTTCGGTCTCTGCTGCTCATTGGCGCTACCAGCTCGGCAGAACCGGGCTGAACCAGTAGAATACCACCACTGAGAGCCATTTGGGTGATCTTGGGCCAGTCACTCTCCCTCCCTGCCGCTAGGAAGCACGCAATGGCAAGCCACTGGTGAAAAAAATTAACAAAAAACTGCAGGAACTTGTCCAGGCAATTGTCAGGAGTCAACAACTTCAAGACGGACACCCCACACACAGTCCCCCCAAACCCCTTAAAATGCAGTCAGGCTACAATGATGTATGTGAACATGTGTGAAAAAATGGGTTTAGTGCACTTCCAGATAAACATACTAAATAAATGTCCAGTTGTTCCCGACCATTGCTTTAATGTACCTAAGCAATATCATTATATTTGTGGTCAATGCCTTCTGTGCCTGTCTGGAACAGTGCTAAAGGCATGGACTCCAGAGCCAAACCATCATCTGATATATCAACTAAGCCCCAGCCCTTTGAAGTAAACCACCCCCCAATATTTAATGCTCTCTCTTTTAGCCTTCCTGGTCATGAAAATCTGGTTTTTCCAAAGCACCACCAAAGGCAGGACAAGGAGCAATGGTTGGAAACTAATTAAAGAGAGAAGCAATCTGGAACTAAGGAGGAATTTTCTGATAGAACAACGAATCAGTGGAACAATATGCCTCCAGAAGTTGTGGGTGCCCCATCACTGGAGGTTTTCAAGAAGAGACTGAACAGCCATTTGTCTGGAATGGTATAGGATTTCCTGCTTGAGCAGGGGTTGGACTAGAAGACCTCCAAAGTCCCTTCCAGCTCTGTTAATTCTATTTCCCCAAGCATGGAGCTGGGGAAGACTGAGTCGGGGTTACTAGAAGGGGAAGTCTATAGCCTGATGAGAAGGATTTGTTTTGTTTTTATCTAATTTTATTGTCTGTAGTGAGCCACTCAAGATCACTGTGTAAAAAAGGCAGCCATATACGTTCTTTAACTTAAATATTTGAATATCTGAAACCTAAATTGGTGTCCAAACAGAAAGTATCCATTGATATCAGCCAATATTTTGGCTTCCTTTAAATGAGGGGTAGTCAACCTTTTTATACTTACTGCCCACTTTTGTATCTCTGTTAGGAGTAAAATTTTCTCTAACCGCCCACCGCTTCCACAGTAATGGTGATTTATAAAGTAGGGGACAAAACCCCTACCGCCCACCATGAAAACTAGAACACCCACCAGTGGGCGGTAGGGACCAGGTTGACTACCACTGCTTTAAATGCATCTGTATAAAATGTGGTTTTTAATGAATTTTTTATGCCATCCGTGTCCCTGACTCTGGGTTTATGATTGTGTAAAATTAAATCCACCAATAAATTTACCCATCTATCCATCATCTCTACAAATAATTGGAGAGAGAATAATAGAGTTTTGATTGGAGAGAAGGGAAACAGAACCCCAGATAACATCAATAGCATCGTTTGCATCATTCTATGGCATCGGCAGGGGTGGGATTCAAATTTCTTAACAATGGGTTCTGTGGGTGTGGCCTAATTTGTGGGTTTTGGCTTGGTGGTCATGTGATTGGGTAGGTGTGGCTTGCTGACTGGGAGTGGTTTTGTGGTCACATGACTGTCTGGACGTGGCTTGTATGTAAATATTGTATTTATGTAAATATTGAATTTTTATTTTAAAAAAGAGCAACTTTTACCCAAAATCAGGCAAAGCAGGCAGGCAGATTGAGTTGCTTGCAGATTCACAGATTCACTCACAGATCTACCTTTCTGCATTCGGCAGCCTGAGTCTGTCACATAAAATTTGCTTGCAAGCAAACTCACAAAATTAACTCACATCACACCATGTATGTAAATATTGAATTTTTTATTTAAAAAAGAGCAGCTTTTACCCAAAGCCAGGCAAAGCAGGCAGGCAGATTGAGTTGCTTGCAGAATCACAGATTCACTCACAGATCTGCCTTTCTGCAATCTGCTGCCTGAGTCTGCACTGAAAAATAGAAGCGGCAGTCCTAAGGAGGGTTCAGCTCTGCTCTCAGGCCACTTCTTCTCACCACCACCACCAACCCCCTGAAAATCACCCTTGACTGAGCCTCAGAGAAGCCTCCTGGGCGAATTTTGTGCATCTCTAGTAGGGAACACAATGATCTAAGTATTTATCTGGCAGCAAATTTGAAGTAAGCAAATTTTTATTTCAAAGCATCAAATGAAATAATGGCTAAGAGAGTATCTTAGATTCAGTGGCAGTCAACAAATTTATAATCGTATAAAATTAGATTGGCATAAAGAAGTCAAAGATATACAGCAGGGGAAGATAATCAGGGAGCAGGCAAAATTAACCAAGAGTTAGTGCAATATTATATAGATTTTTTTCTTCATAATTGCTTTAGCGTTCAGATTAAATCAAGTCAATCTTTATTACAGTCATAGACTAACATAGGGGGATAAGGCACAGCCATTAAAAAGAAATAACACGATATGAAAAGTTGCTACACACACATACACAATATAAACATGTAAATCTACAAGGACTTGTAAAAAACTAAAAATATATAAGTGATATGTATATAAGAGACATAACTGATTTCTCCCCCAGTTGAAAATACTCAGACCCACAACCTCCCCGTCAAAGAAAACATGCAAACACTTAGAAAACAGACAATATTCCTAAAAAGCCACATCAACACACTCATTTGGGATAAACAGAAAAGCACCCAGGCTGCACCCCCTAAAAAAGGAAGGTGGGTGTTGGTGATAGGAGATTCTATTCTCAAAGGAACAGAACCAGCCATCTGCAGACCAGACATGCAATCGAGGGAGGTATGTTGTCTCCCTGGAGCTAAAATCTAGGATGTAGCTGAGAAGCTAACAAAAATAATTAGTCCCACAGACTGCTATACTTTTCTATGACTACACATAGGGACAAATGACACAAAAAGGACCGGAAAACAATATTGAGTGATTATGAGCAGCTAGGCAAGAAAGTCAAGGACTTAGATGCACAAGTAGTTTTTTCATCTGTACTGCCAACAAAAGGACAACATTCAATAAGAGAACACAGAATTCTAGAAGTGAACCTCTGGCTAAAGGATTGGTGTCCCCCCAAAACTTTGGATTCCTGGACCATGGTCTGCACTATCTCCATGATGGGCTTCTGGCAAGGGATGGGCTGCACCTCACAAAGACTGCGAAGAATGTTTTGGGAAAATGACTGCCTCAACTTATCAGGAGGGCTTTAAAATAAAATTGAGAAGGGAGGGTAACCAATCTTTAGAGTCTCAAGCTGCCTATCAAGCAAAAACTGCTAGAAAGCAAGTCAAATAATGAAGTAAGGAAGGATGGGAAGGAAGACAAACTCAAACACCAAATAGGAGATATAGGAAGCATACCCAGAGTCAGACATACAGATCTCAAGTGTCTATATACAAATGCACAAAGTCTGAGGAACAAACGGTGAACTTGAATATGAAGGTAGATAGGATATAATTGGAATAACAGAAACTTGATGGGATGCAACCCATGACTGGAACACACTGATAGAAGGATATAAACTGTCCAAAAAACCCAGACCCCATAAAAGAGGAGGTGGAGTTGCATTGTATGTAAAGGACCACTATATTGCTATAGAAATGCATGAAACCAAAGACAAAAACCTCCTAGGATGCATATGGGCCAATATAAAAGAAAAAAAGAATAACGTGGCCATAGGTGTATACTATAGGCCACCCAATCAAGCAGAAAAAATAGATGCCCTTTTTGCTAACCAACTAACAAATATATCTAGGACACACACTATAATAGTAATGGGGGACTTCAATTACCCTGACACCAATTGGAAGACTAATTCTGACCAAGTGAGAAATCAAATAGCTTCCTAACCAACCTAGCTGACAACTTTATTGTCCAGAAGGTAAAAGAGGAAACTAGAGGGACAGCCATACTGGACTTAATTCTTACAAACAGAGAAGAACTGATAGAAGGAGTTGAAATTACAGGAATCTTGGGTGAGAGTGACCATGTCATACTAGAATTCAGCATAACGTAGACACAAACAATAGAACATAATGACAACAGAGTCTTGGATTTTAAAAGAGCTGATTTTAATAAACTCAGAGAGAACTTGGGAAAGATTCCTTGGATGAAAATCCTAATGGGGGAAACAACTCAAGAAATTTGGAAAACTCTGAAAAGTATGATCATAAAAGCCCAGACCAGAACAATACCACTGAGAAAGAAAAACAAGAAATCCAAGAAGAAACCAGTACGTCTGCACAAAGATCTCTCTGACAAATTGAAAGACAAAAAGGACAAGTAAAAAAAAAATGGAAAGAAGGATATATACTTAAGCAAGAATATCAGCAGATAGCCAGAATCTGCAAAGATGGAGTCAAGAAAGCAAAGGCTCAGAATGAACAAAGACTTGCAACGAAAGTCAAAGATGATAAAGTTTCTTCCAACAGATAAATAACAAGACAAAAATCACGAAACGTCAGTCCATTAAAAGAAACAAGGAAACAGTTGGTCCACTGGAGAGAGAAGACGGCAAGGAAGTGACAGGCAACAGAGAAAAAAATAGAGCTGCTTAACTCATTCTTTGCATCGGTCTTCACACAAAAAGAAACTATAGCTCAACCTACCAAAAACATAACTGTAAAAGACACACTAGAAATAAAAGTTAAAATAAAAATAGTAAGCAAAAAAAAAAAGTAAGAGAACACCCGTCTGATCTCGATGAATATAAATCACCGGGACCTGACAGATTACATCCCAAAGTTCCAAAGGAGATGGTAGATGTCATTTCAGAACCACTGCACCACATCTTTCAAAAATCCTGGACCAGAGGACTGGAAAAGAACTGATGTGGTTCCCATCTTCAAAAAAGCGGGGGGAAAGAGACCCAGGAAACTACAGACCAATCAGCCTAACCTGGGAAGATACTGGAAAATATAATAAAAAAACAGATCTGCCAACATCTAGAAATGAGTAAAGTAATAATTAGCAGTCAGCATGAGTTTGTTAAAAACAGATAATGCCAAACCAATCTTTATTTCATTCTCCAATCAATGTGAGATTAAATATGAGCCAGCAGTGTACGGCAGCAGCCAAAAAAGCCAATGCAATCCTAAATTGCATTAACAGAGGGATACAATCAAGATCAAGTGAGGTACTAATACCACTCTATAAAGCCTTGGTAAGACCACACCTAGAGTCCTGCATCCAGGGAGGTACTAATACGGCTCTATAAAGTCTTAGTAAGACCACACCTACAGTACTGCATCCAGTTTGGGTCACCAGAGTTATAAAAAAGATGTTGAGTCTCTAGAAAAAGTGCAGAGAAGAGCAATCAGGATGATTGGGGGACTGGAGACTAAAATATATAAAGAACAGTTACAGCAACTGGGCTTGGTTAGCCTAGTGAAGAGAAGGACCGGGGAGACATGATAGCAGTCTTGCAATATTTGAGGGGCTGCCACAGAGAGGAGGGGAGTCAAACTATTTTCCAAGGTACCTGAAGGCCAAATAAGGAATAATGGATGGAAACTGAACAAGGAGAGATTCAACCTGGAAATAAGGAGAAATTTTCTGACAGTGAGAACAATCAACCAATGGAACAGAAGTTGCCTTTGGAAGTTGTAGGTGCTTCATCGCTGGAGGCTTTCAAGAAGTGACTGGACTCCCATCTGTCAGAAATGGTGTGGGGATTGGACTAGATGACCTACAAGGTCCCTTCCAACTCTGTTAATCTAATCTAATCTAATCTAACATATATAAAAATGAGAGTCTAAAAGGAGCGAGAGTATTAGAAGGGTATAGGGCAACATAAAAAGTTAATAAAAAAGAGCATATCTATTAGGTTACAGAACACTCTATTACAGCAAAATACATGCACACTGAAGATAGTTTAATATGTTAACTCTATGCATTAATGCTCCTTGATGCACATTCTCCCGTTTGCTGGATTGGTAGAAAAGCTCCTAATAGGTAATCTCTGTTCTGCCCCAGTGACAAAGTCCTTATAGCTTTAATAGCAAACAACTTGAGGAGGGGGACTGGTGGTGGCCTCCACTCCATAGGGGAGGTCAGATCCATATTTTAGACCTTAAGAGAGTTGACTTCAACCCACTGAGAGACTATGAAGAATTCCATGGATGGAAATCCTGGAAAGAAAAACAGTTCAGGATGCGTGGGAAAACTATTCAAAACAAAATACTAAAGATCCAAACTAAAACAATTCCAGAGAAAGAAAAATGAAAGACGTGCTAGCTCCTCTTCTGGTACTTGAGAAACAGTCACAGGGAAGACAGGTTCAACTTATTCTCCAAAGCACCTGAGGGTAGGACAAGAAACAATGGGCGGAAGCTCGTTAAAGAGAGTTCCAACCTGGAACTAAGAAGAAATTTCCTGACGATAAGAACCATTAATCAGCTTGCCTTCCAGAGTTGTGGGTGCTCCATTGCTGGAGATCTTCAAGAAAAGATTGGACAGTCATTTGTCCAGAAGATGCAAGAAGGTCTCCTGCCTTGCCTTGGACTAGAAGACATTCTAGATCCCTTCCGGCCTTATGGTTCTATGATTCCCAAAGAAGAGGGAAGGAGGATTACACTTAGATTCTGCTGTTGCTACAGAGCCAGGGGGGTATTGTGGTTTGCCAGCAGGAAGTGTGGACAGCTGAGGTCTCAGAGAGTGAGGACTCAGGTGTGGGGCCTGCATGTGATGCAGGGATGGGGCCAGGACCATCAGGGAGTGGAGTGCTGCCTTCGGAGCTTGTGAAGGCTAGCAGCAGTGATGAAGAGGACCCCGACGAGCCTGTGCCCAGCGCAGTGCTGCTTGAAGGAAAGAGCAGCTACAGCAGCATGTGCGACTCAAGAGTAAGGCTGCAAGGTGATGGCCCATCCCTTAAGGGATAAAAGCCAGCTGAGAAACCGGAGTTCTTTGCAGGAAGCAAGGAAGTTTTTGCACTCAAGCCTTCTGGACATTCAGAATATCTTGGTTGGTGTTTGGAGACTCTTCGTGTTTGAACTATTTCTTAGTAACTTTATCTAGTGTTCTTGGCAGCCTTGCACCACCTTGGCAAGGCTCGTTCTTATCAGAGACAATTAATTTGAAACAGCCTTTTAACTTTGAAGGAACGGAATTCGTAAAGAATCATTCAAAGGTTTTCCTGTTACCTCCGTTTCGTGTTTGTTTCCTTGGAACAAGGTTTGGGTCAGAACGGAGGGAGAGAAGAGCCATGCCAGGCTGCTGTGAGTTTGGGAAGAGCTGCCAGGCTTTAGCAGCTGGGAACTCCGGCCATGTCCAAGGAAAGAGCATAAGTGGCAAACCAACCGCTCAGCTAATGTTATGTCCTGAGGACTCAAGGAGTTCTCACTCAGGTCCACTCACTTTGTGTGGGCGTTATTTCCCCATTCCCCATTGGTTGGTTCTCCCCAGCAGCCAGCTATAAAAGCAGGCTGCGGGGTCCAACTGGCTGCTGATTGCTGTGAGCCAGTTCCAGGCTTGGCAAGCACGGTCAGCCCTTTATTTGTAAAATAAAGTACTGTTGCACTCATGCTCTGGTTCAGCCTCTCATTGCTCAAACTTAACACTGGCGACGAGGATGGGATGGCTACCAGAAGCACCTTGCAACCGCTGAGTCACTAGCCACCGATCTACAGCCCAGAGAGAGCGATCGGCTGGCGACAAGGGAAACGCTGATCCGCAGCCAGAGAGAGCGGTCAGCTAGCGAAACGAGCGATCAAAAAGAGCAAACGCAGATCCGCAGCCAGAGAAAGCGGTCTGAGTCAAATAGTTAGAAGCGTCTGTAGCCGCTTGTTAGCCCCGCTACGGGGAAAGTGAAGCGCTGCGAGCCGCAGCCGCTCTGCACTTGGCGCGAAATTCAAACGGGTGTCATTTGAATTTCGAGCCAGTAGGAATCACAGCACAGCGCTGTAGAGAGTCACTAACGCCCACTTTTTTGGCGCGAATCAAGACACCTCCAACGGCTAGCAGCCAACGTGGTAACCCAGAGAGAGAGAAAGAGAGGGTAGCAAAAAACCTCTCCAGAGCTGATATCACTAGTAACTCACGAGCATTCGTAGTCCCAGAGAGATTTTTTCCGCAGGTAGCCCAGCCGTTCCAGCACCATGAGTTCCAATCCAGTATTCCCGGCGTTTAAACCAGACGAAGAGAAGTGGGAATCGTATAAGAACCGTTTCAATCATTACATCGATGCGGTCGGCCTGTCGGATGCGGGAGAGCATCGGAAAAAATCCTATTTCCTAATCTACTGCGGAGCCACCGTTTACGATACCGCTGCAGCACTCGTGGCGCCGAGAGAATTGAAAAATGTTCCGTGGTCCGAGTTGCTTGAGATCCTCACAAACCACTACGCTCCCAGGCCTTCACAAATCGCCAGGAGGTTCACGTTCCGAATGAGGAAGCAATCAAGTAAGGAGACCATCAACCAATATATGGCCGCCCTCAGAACAGCAGCCCTGCACTGCGGGTTTGGAACATACCTGGAGGACATGCTCCTCGATCAATTAGTTTGTGGGGTCAAGGATCTCAACCTACAGAGGCGACTGCTAGCTAAAAAAGACCTCAACCTCGCACAAGCGGTAGAGGAGGCCCTAGCAGCCGAGCTAGCAACGAACTCAGCCACCGAAATTCAGGGCCCAAGCGCCAAGCTAGCAGCGTTCCCAGTCCATTCCGAAGAGGTGGAAGCGGAGGAAGGCCACAACGATGAGAACGATGTCCATCGCCTCACCAATGACAGACGGTCGCAGGTAAGGGCCAAACAAGAATACACCGGTCCACCCAAGCACATCACCCTGTGCCTAGCCTGTGGGGGATCACATCAAAGGGCCACCTGCAAGTTTAAAGGAGCCGTTTGCAACAACTGCCATAAGAGGGGGCACATTGCGAGAGTCTGCCAAGCCCCCCAAAGCGCTGCACAAAGACCCCCGTCCTCGCACTCGGGACCACAGAGGCAAGTATTAAACTGTCGCACGCACCGCCTTGCCAGGCGTACTTGCCACTCTGTTAGTAAAATTTCTCTCTCCGTTTCCCTAGAAGGTAAACCGTGCCACATGGAGGTTGACACAGGGTCAGCGCTCTCAATAATCTCGTGGAACACCCTCAAGAGACTCCACCCCAGCCTATCTACTACCCGGCTTCAGAGATGCCAGTTCGGTCTGAAGGACTACCAGGGGAAGGCCATTCCCGTGATCGGCAGAGGCAAGTTCTTTGTCAGTTTTAGAGCTTTTAAAGGCCACCTACCTCTAGTGGTAGTTAACGGCAATCTACCCACCTTATTGGGGCTCGATTGGTTTCCCCACCTCGGCCTAGGGTTAACAGGAGTCCATGCTGTCTCACCCTCAGACACTGACTCCTTATTCGCTGACTACGCAGATGTGTTCAGCGAGGAGCTGGGGTGTTATAATGGAACCCCCATCTCGTTCACCGTTGACCCCCAGGCAGTCCCAATCAGATTAAAACCACGTAGAGTTCCATTTGCTATTCGACCAAAACTAGACGCTGAATTGGATAAATTACTAAAACAAGGGGTCATTGAGCCAACAGATTTCGCCAAGTGGGAGACGCCCATTGTCACACCCCTCAAAAAAGATGGTAGCCTGAGAATCTGCTCGGACTACAAGACAACAATCAATAAATATTTACAAGTTAGCGCCTACCCCGTGCCCGTCATTCAGCACTTATTACACACATTCGAACCGGGCAGTATTTTTGCTAAATTGGACATGTCTCAAGCATATCAACAGTTCCCTGTTGATAACCAAACAGCGGAACTGCAGACCATCGTCACTCACAGGGGTGCCTTCCGATGCAAGCGTCTCCAATTTGGCGTAAGTGTTGCCCCGGTTATTTTTCAATCCCTCATGGAGCGGATTTTACAGGGCCTCCCTGGTGTAGTACCCTACTTCGACGACATCTTGGTCTCGGCCAGGGACAGACCCCAACTCTTCCAGAGAGTGCGAGCAGTGTTAGAGAGGTTCAGACAGCATGGCCTCAAGTTAAAAAAAGAAAAATGCGCCATTGCCACTAGACAGGTGGACTTTCTGGGTTATAAAATTGACGCCTCTGGCATTCACCCCCTGGAGTCCAAGGTCAGGGCGATCCACGAAGCTCCCACACCGACCTCCAAAACGGAGCTACAAGCTTTCTTGGGGCTCCTAAACTTTTATGCATCCTTTTTGCCCCATAAAGCCTCAGTAGCCGAACCCCTACACAGATTACTAGACAAAAAGTCACCGTGGCACTGGGGGCACAAAGAAGACCAGGCGTTTAACGCCGTCAAATCACTACTTACGTCAGAGGCAGTGCTCATACAATTCGACCCCAACCTTCCTTTAGTACTGGCAGCAGACGCATCCCCTTTTGGAATTGGGGCGGTCCTTAGTCACCGACTCGCCAATGGCGCCGAGGCCCCCATCGCCTTTTTCTCCAGGACGCTCTCGGCCACGGAGCGAAATTACAGCCAAATAGACAAGGAAGCCCTAGCAGCTGTTGCAGCCGTGAAAAAGTTTCACAAATTCCTTTTTGGCCACTTCTTCGAACTGGTCACCGACCATAAGCCCCTCCTGGGCCTACTGGCCGGCGACAAACAGACACCTCAAGTCCTCTCCCCTCGGATGACAAGATGGACACTTTTCCTAGCGGCCTACTCATACAAACTTATCCACCGCCCGGGCAAAACCCTATCCCACGCTGACGCGCTCAGTCGCTGCCCCTTACCCGCTCCGGCTGAAGACCCAGCTCCTGTCAATGCCATTTTTGAAATCACCCAGTTGGACCTGCCCATCACCGCCCTTGACATCGCCGCCAAAACCAAGGCAGACCAAACGCTCGCCCAGGTGCTCGACTGGGTGAGGAGGGGGTGGCCGGGAGGCAATGTTGATAACAAATTCGCACCCTTTAAGACTCGCATGCAGGAGCTGTCCAGTTTGCAGGGTTGTCTTCTGTGGGGCACTCGAGTGGTCATTCCGACCTCGCTGCGTACCCGAGTCCTGGAAGCGTTGCACGAGGGACACCCCGGCATTGTGAGAATGAAGGCGTTGGCACGCAGCTACGTGTGGTGGCCGGGTCTAGACGAGGACATTGTCAATTGGGTAAGTTCCTGCAGCATTTGCCAGGAATCCCGTCCTGCTCCCCCCATCGCCACCCCTACCAGATGGGAGAGCGCCAGCGCCCCTTGGTCTAGAATCCATATCGATCTGGCCGGCCCCGTGCATGGAAAGATGTTCCTAGTGGTCGTGGACGCTTATTCCAAGTGGATAGACGTGGCGCAGCTATCCACGACCACCACACTAGCAATCACCAACGTGTTAACGCGCCTGTTCGTTACACATGGACTACCCGACTCCTTGGTCTCCGATAATGGCCCACAGTTCGCATCAGTAGAATTCAGCCGTTTTGCAGCCAACCTAGGCATTCGCCACATTTTCACAGCCCCATTTCACCCTGCGAGTAATGGGTTGGCTGAAAGAGCCGTCAGGATCACCAAAGAGGCCCTCGCTAGGTTTGGCAGAGATGACTGGCACCACAAACTCTCACGGTTCCTGATGAGCCAACACTCAACCCCCTGTACAGTCACCAATAAGTCCCCAGCGGAACTTCTGATGGGCCGGCGCCTGAGGACTGTATTAGATAGACTGCACCCACAATACTGCCCTGACTCTCCCCTCGCTTCCACTTCGGGGGTTAGACATTTTATGTTACAGGAGCCGATATTCGCAAGGAATTTCGCTGGGGACCCACTTTGGATTCCGGGCGAGGTCATCGCCGTCACCGGGCCGAGATCGTATAGAGTAAGGCTGGAGGATGGTCGCGTCTGGAGGAGACACATAGACCAACTCAGAAGGCGCCTCAGCAACCTCGCAAACAAGAATCCAGAGTCTCCAGTCGAAGGGGAACCGTCTCATCCGCCACCCAGCCACACCGCACCCAGTGACCAGTCTGCGCCAGCGGTCGTTCCGGTCAGCCCAAACTCGGACGACAGTGCCCAGAGAGTTGACCAACCGGATCCAACCCTCGAGAGCTTGACCCCAGAAACCAACCCGGTGGTTTCCGAGGATGCCCAGTCCAGAGAGAGTGTTGGCGACACTATGCCAGCTCAACCGTCACAGACTGATACCGAACAGTCAGACAATGTTCCCGAGTTGCGCCGCTCCGGGCGCCAACACAAACCCCCCATCTACCTCAAGGACTATGCGTGTTCGCATCTGGGGGGAAGGGGTGTTATGTCCTGAGGACTCAAGGAGTTCTCACTCAGGTCCACTCACTTTGTGTGGGCGTTATTTCCCCATTCCCCATTGGTTGGTTCTCCCCAGCAGCCAGCTATAAAAGCAGGCTGCGTGGTCCAACTGGCTGCTGATTGCTGTGAGCCAGTTCCAGGCTTGGCAAGCACGGTCAGCCCTTTATTTGTAAAATAAAGTACTGTTGCACTCATGCTCTGGTTCAGCCTCTCATTGCTCAAACTTAACAGCTAATATACCTGGATAGCCAGATGGAGACCAGTGACTTAGAACCTGGCAAATGTTTTGTTTGGCCCAACAGTTTTCAGTACAGTGATGCAAGCGATCACTGATCTCAGCATTCTGTTTCAACAGAGGTTTGGAGCTGCCCTGTGTGTGCAACTATAGAGTAAGGCTATTGAGATCCATCAATATTCCAACAGCTTCAAGGGGAAAGGAGGGGGAGTGAGAATCAATAAACTATGGAACTCAACTTTGTCGCGCTAAGACTAAACAGCCCTTAACTAATTAAAATGAATGTGCAACAGACTCAGCAGAAAGAACACCTAATAGAATCCTGGATCAAAACATATTTGGGATAAAACATGCTTGAGATTTTGTCCATCACCCAACAAAAATAATAATTATTATTATTATTATTAATTAAAAAGAAAACAAAATCAAATACTCAGAGGGCAGACTTCATGGGCCACTAGGTCTTTTTCTGCCATAGGGCTCGGGTGTGTCTCTCTGCCCAGAAAAGGTCAAGATGATAGCTGAAAATATGCATCAAATTCTGCCCATTTTTTTAATACGTGACGCACATCCACATCCACATTGACTCTGTGAGACCTCGGCCTCCAGGGTTTCCCTCTTCCATCTCCTTTCTTCCTTTGAAGGCTCACAATCTTACTCTTCCTCAAAGACCCAAACATAGTTTCTGACTTTCAGAGGTGAGGAATATCTTCAGGAGATCATTTTTATCTACGGAGAGACTTCCTTGTTTGATTCTCTTTCTAATGAAGCTCTTCTTCCTCTGCTGCTTTGTTTATGGTGCCTTCTTTATTTGACTAGCTAAATTTTCATCCTTTCGTGTATGCATTGGAATCACAAAGCACTCTCATTGCTGAAGGTATTAAGTGCTGTTACGTACCAAACGGCCATAAATCAGATTTTAAAATAATAGTTAAAATAGGACCACTTGCTGTTCCAATCTTTTGCATTTTTCTTCCAGAACTGCTGCAAGTTTGTCTTTTCTACAAATATAATCAAGGTCATTTTCGTTCAGGCAGTAACACATGCATGCTACAAGCACCGTATACCCCTCCTTACCTTTATTCCTTCAGACACCATCGGTAGAGGGCTTTTATTTCTTCCTGTGTCTTCTCAAACTCTCTACTGATTAAGTACAAATTGTAAATTTAGAAGAAACTCTCCTTTGAACTTGCTTTGAAACCTCCTGCTTGCTTTCCCTCTGTGCTCAGTTGAATCTGCCTTCCTTGTATTCTTGCAGTCTCTGCAAACTCTGTAGGAAGCAATCACTCCATCGCCCACAATGGGTAACAATCAGACAACCTTCTGACGCATCACAAGTGAGCACACAATTCCTTAGAACTCACTGCTTCTTTGATCGTCTAGTCCAGAGGTTTCCAACCTTCGCAACTTGAAGCCTGGTGGACTTCAATACTGGGAGTTGAAGTCCACCAGGCTTCACATTGCCAAATTTGGAGATCCCTGTTCTAGTCTATTCTTCATGATAACTACAGCTGTAAATTTTGCTTACTTACTGACATTAACAAAAAAATATATTTGAATTTCTGCAAGGAATAGAAAAGCATTCATTGTATGTTCCATGCAACAGTGATGGAATAATGACCCAGAAGAGCTCAGTGTCGCTATCAAAAGATGTCTGGTGTTCAGCTTGGATTTTCATGCCTTTTCTCCTTACTCCATATGGCAATCAGTAATAAATGATGAGACCATTTTCCTAAGCAAGATCCGTGAAAGTCATCTTAGACCCTGCATAGAAGGATGACTTTGGAAGCAGGCTGGGAATGAGGAAGACCATGTAAGGGACAGGTGGCTACAGTGGTGGGATTTTAAAAATTTACTACCAGTTCTGTGGGCGTGGCTTGGTGGCCGTGGCATGGGAAGAATACTCCATTCCCTTCCCACCCCACTAACCTGCTTTCCAGCTCTGTTCTCCTGTGCAGGGCAACCAAAGAAGACTCAGACAATCAGCTTGGACTCAATGGGAGGTGGAGAATAGATGAGGGCAGTATTTGCTGGTTCTCCAAACTACTCCAAATTTCCGCTACCGGTTCTCCAGAATCGGTCAGAACCTGCTGAATACCATCTCTGGGTGGTTAAGGCTTGGTCCTCATTTAGGGACCAAAGACAGGGTACTACCTAAACAGCTGCAATGATTCACTTAACAACTGTGTGCAAGCAAGCTAATAAAATGGGGCAAAAGTCACTTAACAAATGTTTCATTTAGCAACATAACTTTTGGGCTCAAATATTGTCATAAATATTCTGCATAGTATTGAAACAAGGATGGTTGATATCTCTTCTATATCAATATCAATCAAAGTAGCCCAATCAATTTCAATTTAAAACATTAGTATTTCATTAATCTGTCTGGAAATAGTATTTTAATGTATCTATATTGAATTATAATGAATTATCAAATAAATTTTGAGAAGCAGAAATTCTTTAAATGAAATGCAGGAATAATCAGTCTCCCAGTCCTTGTTTGGGACCTTACAAAGACCCTACGTGTAGTTCTAAAATAAATTTTAAAATATGCCTCAAACTAAATTGAAAAATAAATTGAAAATCGTTTGACACAGATGGCCTAAAATTTACTCCAACCTATATTGAGAGGAACCAACCACAAACTAAATCCTCAGTTCTTTACCCCCAAAGGAAAAAATAGTCCAACCTACCAAAAGCAGCATTTGGAGAGACAGAACAGGATTGCAGATCAAAATAAGCAAGAAATTGGTAGGAGAAATTAGTATATACTTTGGACAAGTTCAGGTCTCCAGGACCAGATGATTTCTATCGAAAGGTTCTGAAGGGGCTGGTCAATGGAACCACTGAATGAAACCTTTCCAAGCTCCTGGAGTACAAGGAGAAGCATCTGAGGGCTGGAAAAGAGGGGATTGTGGTTCCAGTCTACAAAGGGGGGGGGGAGGGAAATGGAACGGATCAGGAAATTATAGGGCAATCAGCTTGACATCAATATCTAGAAAAATCTTGGAAAAGATAATCAAGTGGATGATTTGTTGGCACCTAGGAATGAACAAGGCGATTACAGGAAGCTGTTAAAATTAACAGATCATGCCAAACAAACCATATTTGCCTCCTTTGATGAAGTGATTGAATTAGTAGATGAAGGAAATGCTGTGGACATAGTTTAATTGCACTTCAGTAAAGCAATAAGACCACACTCTACTTCTTTGATGCAGCAGAAAGTAAGGATTAGAGCTAAAAATGGTATTTTCTAAATGCTGCGAAGCATGTGTTGACGTGCGCGTGCACAAAGTGTGCAAGCAATGAACTGGTTGTTACACCAGTTGAATCGCACCACTGGATAGAACAATATGGGATGGGACAAACTGTAACACCAGGTGTTACCCAATTGGCTGATGAATACTTTCAATAAGAAGCTAACATAGAGAAGAGGGGTGTCAACTCATTTCTATGCCTGTTTTAGTAGTTGCCATCAAAAAGGGGGGAAAGCGAAAGTACATTCCAACTCTTATCTTTAAAAGATTGTAACTAAAATACCAGAGTTTTT
Organism: Pseudonaja textilis; assembly: GCF_900518735.1. The sequence goes on from NW_020769327.1 coordinate 15,453,595, forward strand.
GCCTGCAAATATATATAATTGGAGAACGTGAATGATGACACCCAGTCTGTGAACGTGCTCTGTTGGAGAATCTTATTTATGGCACACCCAGGAGGGAGAGGGGAAACAGGGTCACAGGTGACTGTAAATTATGTATGCCAGAGTTGGCTTCATAGAAGGCAGCGCCAGTATGTCGCCTCTAATGAATCCTTTGATGTTTATTGAAGTTTGGCTTGAGAATCATTTAATTAGAGCGTTTGCTGGAATCCTGATAGCGGGATTGACTTCATCTACAAAGCGCTGGAAGGCAGGACATGAAACTCCAATTAGGGGAGCAAGGATGTTGATCTAAGCCAGGGATTCATAATCTTGATAACTTTAAGACTTGTGGACTTCAAATCCCAGAATTCCCTATGGCTGGCTGGGGAATTCTGGGGGTTGAAGTCCACGCATCTTAAAAGTTGACCAGATTGGCCACTCATGCTCTAAGCAATGGTGTCCTACCCCTGAAAACTGGTGGAGAAATGGAATTAGGCAGAGACCAGCAGTTGGAGGAAATGCTTCGCTCCCTCCATAGAACCACAAAGTCAATGGCTGATCAATGGCAGAGCTGCAACTCAAGAGCTCTTTATATACTGCTTCATAGCACTTTATAGCCCTCTCTAAGCAGTTGACGGAGTCAGCATCTTGCCCCGAACAATCTGGGTCCTCATTTTACTGACCTCAGAAGGATTGAAGGCTCAGTCAACCCTGAGCCCCATCAGGATCCAGGCAATGGGCAGAGTTTGCCTACAATACTACATTCTAGCTCCTGCTGTGCCCCCAAGGCTCCTATTCTATTCTAGGTTGGCTCTCTCTTTGACAAGTTTCTATCCATTGCTTCTTGTCCTGCCTTCATGTGCTTTGGAGAATAGGTTGATTCTGTCTTCTCCGAGTCAGCCTTTTAGATTTTGGAAAACAGTTAACATAGCACCCCTAGCCCTTCTCTTTATTACATGATTATACTTATCTATTTCACACAATGTTCATTGTCTGGTTTGGCATTTTGATCCCTCTGCTTACATGACTGATTCATCTTCATTATGGTGGCTTCAGTTTGGTCTTACATTCTGAAATGTACTATTCTTAATTGGATGGCAAATAAAGCCGACTGGGATTTCTGGTGGTGGGGAGTGTTTCATGGACTCTCTGTAAGGGCTTACCTCTCCAATCTTCCCATGAAAGCAGGACTCTTGAAACTGCAGTCGTTCCAAAAGGAGCTTTTATTGAAAGTCTTGTGATAACCAGAGATCTGGGCAAGAACTGAAGCTTTTCACTTAAAACCAGCTATTTGAAGCAATGTTAACCAAACCAGGGGTAGGAGTCTACCAGTTCGCACCTATTCGCTAGAACCGGTTGTTAACATTCTAAGAAGTTCGGAGAACCGGTTGTTGGAAGAAATTATTGGCCTAATCCTGTAAGGAAGGCAGGAAGGAAACATTCTGGTGTTGCTTACAGATACTGCCTCTCCGTTAACTCTTATTACATTCTTGGCAGGATTAAACTTCCTATCCCAGGAACTTCTCTGGAGTTTTTTCCCCCTCCTTTGCTGATACCTTGCTTGTGTGGAGTGACCATTCAAAGTTGCAATGGCACTGAAAAAAAGACTTATGACCATTTTTCACACTTATGACTGTTGCAGCATCCCCACAGTCATGAGAGGCCAGGCAAGGAGATGCGTGCCTCAATGTGAGTGATGTTGAGTTGGCCACGCCCAGCCAGTCACCTGACCACCAAGCCATGTCCACCAACTAATCCATGCCCACAGAACCGGTTGTTAAAAAAAATTGAATCCCACCCCTGAACCAAACCCCTCCCACACTACATCATTGCAGGGAAACAGAAACAGAAACTTAGATTAGCACAGTAATGCAGGAAACAGAAACTTCACCTGCAGATCATTTCATTCTTCCCCCCCTTCCTCCCACCAAAATGCCAATGTCCTATAGAAATATCTGGGACCTGACACTCTCCTAGGCTTCTGAGGTTCCCAGTCGTCTGAACATGGTTTGGTGGCCCACAGTAACTCCTCAGGACAGGGCCTTCCTTGATGACCTCAGCCTGATGACCTCAGGACACCTGAGCTGTCCCAGCCAGTCTATGGAAATTGGATAGTTACTTAGGAATTATGAGCTGTCCCCTTAAGGGAATGCATCATGGTAAATGTAGTTAAAGGTATCCTGGAAATGTAGTTCATGTCACGTGGCCACATCTGTAATCCCGATTGGTCACTAATTTGATCCTTGATGGGTTGGGGGAGTTTTCCTCACTTTTGCCTGAACTCCCTAACTCATGGCAGTTGCTTTCTATCACTACGAGATGGGTTAGGAGATAACCATCTTTTACTACAAGGCAGATATGTAAAGGATTGGTCATTAAAGAAGAACTTCATCACAAATGTGAGTTATGAGAATACCTGATGAACCAATAAATGTACTTATGGACATCTTGTTGAGTTTATCTATCTGCATCTGCACAGCTTAAAAATCCACTACTGTGCAGGAGACAGAAAAGTAAAAGATGATCTCCTGAAGCCCATCAGTATAAAGACTGTTAATTTGGATTTCTGATAAAGCAAAGTAATATTGGAGCCAGGTATGAATATGCATCGTCTCTCTCTCTCTCTCTCTCTCTGTGAGCATTGGAACTCTTTATGTGCTGGTTGGATGGTGGGAGGGGTTGGAATTCCCCTCATGCTAGAAACAAAGAGAACTTTCTAACCACAGAGTTGAAAACCAGTAACCCACCCACCGCCCTCGTCTCTGTTCAATTTGTTTTCCTGCTATTTCAAAGACTCCATTTGCATAACAAGGAGAGTCAGATATTTCACAGCTCTCAAAGGAAAATCAAACATCTGTCTTTAAACCTTCTACAAATGCAGTGAGAGACTCTGAGAAATCATGCCTATATGCTTGTCGGTAAAACAAAAGCTGATCTTCCTCTGCTCATCTGGAAGGCGGACAAAACAATAAAGAAGCTAGGGTTATAGAAATTCCTCGGGCCAAATCTGTCTTCAGAGCAATGGGCACATTCCTTCCCCCTGAAGAGAGACACTTAATCTAGCAATTATTTTAAAAAAGTCAGCATCTTGCCTTTTGCTATCCTGATGAAGTCAATAAGGATTTTTCCTTTAACAAAATTAGTAGCAATCTAAAAGCAACCCGTAGTTGTGTTTTCAATTGCCATTCAACTGCTAGACTCTACCACCATCTAGTGGTCAAAAAAAATTCTTATATGACTTTTTTTTTAGAAAGTCTCTCAAGATTGACCAGAGTGTTTCTCCAATGATAATGCCATTTTGCAACTCTTGTGGACAATTTAATCAATTTAATTCAAATGTTCCAAGATTAATTGCAACCTACCAGACTCAAGCAGAGCAGCCCACAGCACCAGCTGGTGGTCAAGGAGAAATTTCCCATATATTTCCAATACGTGTTTATCCAATGATAATCCCTTTTTGCAACTATTGTGGACAATTTAATCAATTTAATTCAAGGTTCCAAGATTAACTGCAACCTAACATGGGTGTAGCAACAGCGTCTTCCAGACCCACTACTGCCACCTTGTGGAGCAAGCAACTCTAACAGGCATATTTCTGCGTTTAGCGCTCAAGTCTCTAGACTTCACAACGCAACCTCTAGTGCCTCCTTGTGGAGCAAGCCACACTAGCATGCCTATTTCTGCATTCATCCCTCAAGTCTTCAGACTTTGCAACACAACCTCTAGTGCCCCCTTGTATTGCAAGCTCACAATGCACCCTAGAAACAGCCATACTGTGTGCTGTGTTAGCATCGCCCAGGCTCTGCAGCGCTACCTACGTACTCAAATACTAAATTCAGCAGAAATCCTACTTTCCACTACCTGCGCATAGCGCCCCCTAGTACAACAAAAGGAATTACACAGAAAACCACTAAATTTTCCAAAATTCTCCCTTGGCCAATTTGAAGCATGGCAACTTCCTCAGCCATGACAGATGTCTCTGATGTACCAGAAGACCTGAATCCTCCACCCACCCTTGTTGTAAACATGGAACCTGGTTCCCGAAATCTAGTTTCAGATGTCCAAATCTCTACGGAAGCAGTGATACCTCCAAAAGCCTATGACCTCAGAAAGAATAGGAAGCTTACTGAACCAATGGAAGAACACTTGAAGAACGAGTGGGAGAAGCAATATCGCCACTATGCAGACTCCTGGGCGGAGCTTGAGAAGATCTGTGACACCCCAAAAGACAAGCTGTCCCCCGAGAAATTCCGCACATTGCTAGATGATCTAGATGCCCTTTTCGGACGGTGGAGACGCAGTGAAAACAAGCTCAAGTCCATCCAGTCAAGACTGGGTGACCCAAGACTCCTCAAACACGTCCAATGCTTTGAGGAGATTCACATGGAATGTGAAGACTGCATCGAGGAAAAGAAAACAGCCCTCCAGGCAGCACGCCACAACACGGTCCACCAGGAAGTAGCATCAAGGGAGCAGGCCACATCTGACATAGCTCCTCGACCACATGCATCTTCTTCCCACCACTCAAAGAAAGCCTCCTCCCTCCATCCCAAATTGGCTAGATCGCAGGCAGGTTCTAGTGTCTCATGCCAATTCTCTGCTGCCAGCTCTCACCATCCTTCCAGAACACCCTCCCATCGTAGCGGTGCATCTAAGGCCTCCAAAGCAGCTAGTTATGCCAAATAAGCTGTAGAAGCCCAAGTTGAAGCTGCAGCAGCAGAGGCAGAGATGATATGGCAGAAAGCTCAAATGACCAATCAACAAGCAGAAATGGCCAAACAACAGGCAGAAATAGCCAAAGCTCAGGCCCAAGTGGAGTTACTTGAACGACAAAGAGAGACGGCAGCCAAAACAGCACGGGCCGCAGAATGGCAGAAGGCAGCCAACGCTGTCTCCCTCAACTTCGCCCTCAAAGACTTGGGAGAAGAGAGCCCAGATACACAGGTCAAGGCCTACATGGATGAGCAGCACTCGCTTTGAAATGAGCAGACGGAACTACCTCATTTGCCTAACAGTCTCCCACAACCAGGGAAGCACAGGGCTGAATCTCAAACACAGACTCTACACGTCAGTTACACAACTGATGCTGTACGACCTAAAGTACAAGATTCACTTCCCACAAACAGCAAACCTTCCCCAACTGATGTTGTACATACTAACATCCAAGATTCTCTTCCCAGCACCAGCCACCCAACTGCAACATCTCGCACCCTGCTGCCCAGCAACTTAGCCCACCAGTTCTTACAACAACTTTTCGACAAGTTGACATGCCATCAACAACAACTGCCACACTCAATTCACAGGCAGCAGCATTTCTGCCACAACCTCAATACCAATCTGGCTCCCAGGCACCACAAGGTAACCGTGTCCAGCCTATACAGCAGCGTGACGCTCGACCATCGTCCCCAGTATGGGCAAATGACATCCTCCATAAGTACTGGGAGCAAAACTATAACCCTTCATTGACTTACAACCCGAACCCACCCTATGAGAATCCAGGGGGAGAACCGTCTATGTCAATACCTCCCCCCAACTCAGCAAATGCTGAAGATTACTGGAGAAACTTGGCTGTACAGAGTGGAAAGCTAAATTTGTGCACCAACGGAGCTTGCAAATTCTCTGACAAGCCTGGCAGCGAGTATCTAGGATGGAAAAAACTTTTCCTGCACCCCGTTCAGGTGGCACACCTGAACCCTGATGAAATAATCGGACACTTGATAGCATGGCTAGGGCCACAGTCTGCCGAAATACCGAGGGCACTTTATGCATCCCACTTAGACGACCCAACCGCTGCCCTGTGGTTATCATGGAAAAGGCTTGCCGAAATGTATGGTGCTTCCGAAGATGTAGATGTCAGCCTTCAAGATTTTTCTCCCTTTGCTTTGCTTCTTTCAGCTGTCATAAGTAACGGGGGGAGGAGGGGGGAATGATTATGGGAAGTGAGCTGGAGGTGTTACAAACCAGAACTGTATAAACTGGGGGGGGGGGGTAGATTCTTGCTTAGGTTTCTATCCTATGCTATGCGCAGCTGCAACCCTTTATCAAAATATGTCAAGGTCAACGGTCAGAGGCCTCATCACCACCTGGAGATGCTCACATGATGATATACACAACTTTTTATGGGATGAGCCAATTGAACTATTGAGGGTGGGAATGTTGGCATTACTTTGTATATGTGATTTATGCGTCCATTTTCTCAGATTCAGAATTCTTTTATTGCTACCACTTGATTTCCAGTAAAAGATATCTTTTCTCTGATTAAAAGAGTCTAAGTATTTCTTTCTTGGATTTTGAATGGAGCACCAGCTGACATTATTCTGAATCTCACTTTACCAGCCCACCCAGAGAATTAATAAATTTTCTTCCGAGGGGATCTGAACACAACGTCAAATCCAGCCAGAGACCAAGAAGACCTGGGAGCAACTGGAGGACCAGCTTCCCTACTGTTAGAGGCGGCAGTGGAAGCTGAGTTGTTAGCAGAAATACATCTTGATGAAAAACCAACTGTAAAGCCCAAATGGTCTCTGGGAGTTGGCTGGAAGAATCCGGAGGAAGATCCCCCTCCAGGAGTGACCACTACCAGACAGCGTAGAAGAGAAGAGCCGTGGCGAGAGGCTGAAAGAAATAATTTTTTATTAGCTCAAGCCCTGCATCTTCTAAATGAAGCTGCCCGAGGAACTCAGACTGATCAAAGGTATGAGAGGGAAGAGGGGGAGGCAGCCTCAGCTAGGAGAGCCCAAGCAGCGACCCCCCCATAAATCAACCTGGGCCGGCACAATGGGCGGCAGCAGCCCAGGGGCCCCCAGTGGGGGGAGTGATTGCCAGAAGACGTAGAACTCCAAAGGTGCCTCCATTGGAAGTAAAATATGGAGGGGATCCCAAGGAGTTAGGTTTCTTCCTGGCACAAGTCTGGAGCCACATGGAAGAATATGGGGAGGATTTTTCCTCGGAAGCAACCCAAGTCAGATGTGTTATCAGGGCTCTCGAAGGGACAACTGCAAAATGGATGGTGACTTTGCATAATGATAATGCCCCCCCCCCCAGCTGATGAATTAGGATCTGTTCATGACAGCGCTGTGTGCCAGATTTGAAGACCCACTTGCTGAACGTAAGGCCAGAATTAGGATGAAGACCGTAAATCAGGAGCGGAGATCAGTGGCCGACTACATCCAGGAATTTAGAGAGCTGGCGTGTCATATTCAAGGCTGGTCCCAGGGAGCCCTGATAGAAGCTTTTAAAGATGGATTGAATGAAGATGTATATCAAAGCTGTATTGCCAGAAGAGACCCCAGTGAGCTGCAGCTGTGGTATGTGCTGGTGGCAGAGGTGGAAATTGATCTGACCTGAAATAGATGCCGGGGGGGTTGGTTAGTTGGAGCAAATCCTCCCCCACCAGCCCTCGAGCAGCCTTAAAACCTCAAAAGGGAGGAATGGTGGCAAAGCCCAAGACCACTGCTTGCTTCCGATGTGGGAAGCAGACCGGGCTGCAGACTGCCGTGCCAAGCTAGAGCCAAAGTGGGCGCCAGGAGGAGGAAGAAAACCTGAAAAAAAACCAGCAAAGCCTCGCGAAACAGCGCTTAAAGCAGAGGAGGTTGTAGAGATCGCCCCTCCGAAAGGAGAGGAGCTGGGAACTCCAACCTCTTCTGAAGAGAGTGAATCCGAATCAGAAGACGATTCACTGGTAAATCCAAACAAGGGCCCTATGACCATTCCAGTGAGATTAAGGGTACCCACGTCGGGAGCCAAAGGGGAAATGCTGGCCTTGTTAGACTCTGGGTGCACAAGGTGTGTAATCAGCTCGGAGGTAGTGGAGAAAATGGGCTTAAGGCTGATGACTTTAAAAACGCCCATAGCCTTTTGCCAATTGGATGGATCGGTAGCTGGGGGTGGTCCTGCACATTTCATAATGGAAGCATAGAGAGACTTTGTGTTTTATTGTGGCTCCTGGGATGGAGCGGCCCCTAGTACTGGGGTTGCCCTGGCTCCGGAAATGGAACCCCACATTGATTGGAGGAGAGGGTCATTGCGCATACGTACTGACCAGCACCCAGAGGGGCAATCTCAACCAAAACTCAAGAATCCCACTGAACTGGCCTCCACTGGCACCGAGAACCTGAAGCGGAAGGAGAAAATTCTGGAGGAATATTGGGACTTAAAGGAGGTATTCAGTGAAAAGGCCTTGGATGAATTCCCCCCCATCGTTCAACAGATTGCAGTATTGAAATTCTACTGACAGTGGAAGCAACACTCTTGGATAACCTCAACAGTTTTCCTAAAATTACTATCAACAAGCCTCAATGGATCATAGACCTCACTAACATACTTGTCCAGATGAGAATGGCACAACGGGATCCCAAATTACCGGGACTCACCTGTCTCGATCACATCACACCTGGCTCATCACTTTCCCACTCTAGATCCAGTGGCCATCAAATCTCCACTAGGATGAGGGATCGTAGGAATTGTCAGTGTCGATCGGATGCAGGCTCCAAGCCAGGCAAATGCCTTAGCACCATCCATTCCAACAGCCTTCTGACGCCCTTTAGCACCATCGAAAACAAGAATGATATTCCAGCCTAAAAGGCCACCACCAATCACTACACTTTCTCTAGGACACCCTAAACGGCCACCAACAACCACCAGACATCCACTAAGATGCTCAACACGGGCATATGCCTCTGCAACACCCTTTCCTACAGCTTCCTGACACCCTTTGACACTGTGGAAGCAAGAGTACCGTTCTAACCCTAAAAGGCCGCCAGAAGCGACCACCAGACTTTCACCTTTGCCACCAAGAGTACCTGTACACCCTAAAAGGCCACCAGAGGAGACCAGCAGACTTGCACCAAGAGGCCGAACTTGAAGATTGTACCCCAAGCTTTGCATGCTATGCTTTGTTTGATGCTTTATTAATGTTTACTGTTTTTCTTAGTTATATAGCTAACTGTTTATCTTAGATATAGTTATCTGCTATTCATAGTATTACTGTTTACTGATTATCTTAGTTTATAGTTAATTTTTTTCTCTTCTCTTAATAGTGGAATTTACAAAGCGGGGAGGGGAGTGTGCTGTCCCAGCCAGTCTATGGGAATTGGATAGTTACTTAGGAATTATGAGCTGTCCCCTTAAGGGAATGCATCATGGTAAATGTAGTTAAAGGTATCCTGGAAATGTAGTTCATGTCACATGGCAACATCTGTAATCCCGATTGGTCACTAATTTGATCCTTGATGGGTTGGGGGAGTTTTCCTCACTTTTGCCTGAACACCCTAACTCATGGCAGTTGCTTTCTATCGCTACGAGATGGGTTAGGAGATAACCATCTTTTACTACAAGGCAGATATG
>NW_020769327.1:15465484-15512972 GCF_900518735.1 Pseudonaja textilis
CTAGAAGAAGAAGAAGAAGAAGAAGAAGAAGAAGAAGAAGAAGAAGAAGAAGAAGAAGAAGCCATGCCCACCCAGTCACATGGCCACGCCCACTTAGCCATTCCCATCTAGCCATGCCAACAGAACCGGTAGTAAAAATATTTGCATCCTATCCTGGCCCTCATCTATATTGTTTATAAAGAAGTTGAAGAGGACTAGGTGTAAGACAGAATCTTGAGGTACCCCACTGCTTACTTCTTTCCATGTAGATGTAGTTCCATTAAGGACTACAAATTGAGGGTGGTTTGTCAGCCAGTTACAAATCCATCTGGTAGTGATGCTGTCTGTCCCATATTTTTCTATCTTACCAAAAAGAAGGTTACCAAAAAGTAGTCTACTTTGTCAAATGCCATGTTTACTACATCCACTAATTTAGTCACTTTGTCAAAGAATACAATAAGGTTGATCTGGCAGGATCTGTTTTTAACAAACTCATGCCGACTTCTAGTGATTGCCTTATTCATTTCTAAGTACTCACAAATCAGCTGTTTGATTATTTTTTTCCAATATTTTCCCAGGGATTGATATCAAGCTGATTGGTCTACAGTTTCCTGGATTCCCTTTTTCTCCTTTGGAAAATTGGAACTGAGTCTTATCTTTCCCGACTCTGGTTCTTGTAGAACTGAGCTATTGGCTGGTATTCTGTTCTACTTATGTGCCCCTTTTCCCGTTTTTTTTAATACTTGTCTCTTTTGTTCCTCAGTTTGTCCTTCAGTTTGCAATAAAATAATTACTGTATATTTTAAGAACTCATTGGACTATAGGGAAGAACTTTTGGTGCCTGCACCTAGCTCTGGAATTCCCTTCCCAAGGATTTTTCATCAGTAGTAATTTGGAAGTCAATGAGGAAGATCTTGCTTCGAGGCATAATTATTTGCAGAGCCCTGTGAGTTTCTGCTGCAAAACCAGAGGCTTTTGTCCCAGCAGGATACCGTCCTTCTCTTGAAAGGTGAGAGTCCTTCCACAGTAACTTGCCTTTGAATCATGTTTGGCTGCCTCCTCTTTCTCTTTTGCAAGAAAAGCTTTCTCCACCCCGTGAGTTCCAAGCAGTTTTGCAAAGCCCTGAGAGACTTCAGCAGCTAATTAAAACTTTGAAGTTCAGATCCAAGTGAGGGAAAATGAATGTGAAACATTAAGAGTATATTCAGTAGAGTGAGCGTGTTCCTTAGTAAGCAAACAATTCAACTGAGCAAACAAAACTGTACATAAAACTCTTGGGAAGCAATTTGAACTGACAGAACGTGGAACCTGATGGATCTCTCACAGCATCTGGAAATGTGCTCCATTACAAGCTGGCTTTAAGCTGAAGGACAAAGGACCGTTCACTCCATCACGTCTAGGATAAGCTAGGAGGTGTGGCATGATGGCGGCCAAACAAGAGCACACAGCTTGCTTCTTGGGACCCCTGTCTTTAAGAGAATTAGAATTCTATTCAGTATGGAAGAAAGATCTAGACAATATTGAATTCCAGAGTCCTAGCACATCACACATTTGGTAGTTTTCATTTGGCAACATTTAGAGATTCTGTCGCAGCCAGAATGACAGACTCCCCAAAGGCTATTTATGATTCAGTTTCAAAGTTATGGCCACCGCAGTGCCCCCCTCCCCCAATTATTCACATATACAAACAACCATGTCAGTGCCTCCCCACTATCTCCCCCACCCATCCCACCAGCTCCCTGCAGGACTTTAGCTCCCAACTAGGCCACTCAGCTATCCAAGGGAGCCTAAACCCAGGCAGCAGAAAGTACCAGCTTGTGGGGTCTTCACAGCTTGGAGGCTAAGATCTGCTTTCCATCTGGCCACCCAGAGACTTGCAGGAACTTGTCTGCTCCTCAGACAACTCCGGAGCCCAGAAACACCCAGCTTTATTGCAGAGGCACCTGGTGGATGCAAAACAGGACAAGGCTCAGTTTCCTCCAGAGGCTGCCCGTAGGAGATGAGCCGGCTGAGTCCAAGGGAGGGATCAAACACACCCTTGGCACCCCCAAGAGATCTATCCAGCCGCCCTTGAATTCCACGGATTCTTATCTATCGTCTATTTGCTTTGACTGTTACTAGTAATTGCTATGGCCTTGTAGAGACCATAAGCTTGCAAGAAACCTTTATGTTCATTTGAACTGCCTGAACTTCCTGATTTTCCCAAGCTTGATACTTGACACACAGGGCTTTGTGGCAGCCCTGTGCTACTCTGCAGGCAAGTGCTATTCTCACCACCCTCCAGTGATCTTAATTTGTTTGTAGAGTTTCCAGAGCCTTCTTTAAAAAAAACAGAGTCTGCTAGAGAACCGCAAGAATAGCACCGGCTTATAGCATAAGGTTACTATGAGGCAGCCTCTGGAGGAAATGTTGGCATTAAAATCAGATCCTATTCCAAGCTGGGAGAAGGACGCAGAAATAAAATGGAGTCAGGCTGAAAGAAAGAAGGATTCTGTTCACTTGGTAGCCAGAAACTAGTGATAGCAGCATGCCAAAATGGGGTTGAGATTAGGTGGGACTTTGGGGCTTTTTGATTGAGATGCTTGTTCCTGTGCAATGTATTTTGACCTGGGCTTGAGTCTGCCCTTTTAGTATTCTAATTATTGTTGGCTGACTACCATTGTAGCTGGGAGGTCGTGCCTTGTCCTTGGAGCTGGGGGAGAGGGGGAAGAATTAGTGGTGGTATTCAGCAGGTTCTGACCAATTCTGGAGAACCGGTGGTGAAAATTTTGAGTAGTTGGGAGAACCGGCCAATCCCACCTCTGACTGGCCTCACCAACCCCATCTCTTCTCTGCCTCCCATCGAGTCCCAGCTGATCGGCTGGGTCTTCTTTTGTTGCCCTGCACAGGAGAACGGAGCTGGAAAGCGGGTCAGTGGGGTGGGGAGGGAATGGGGATTTTGCAGCATCCTTCCCCTGCCACTCCTACCAAGCCACGCCCACCAAGCCACGCCCACAGAACCGGTAGTAAAATAAAATTGAATCCCACCACCGGGGAGAATGTAGAGTTCAGGAGTCTTTGCTTTTTTGCTTTTAATCCCATCAGCTTCAGCCTTCTGTGGGAGCTGTAGCTGAATGCGTTTTGTTTATGAATGGAGCTGTCTGGCTTTCTGTAAAATGGATACTGAATGGAATGCTCCAGTTTTCCCAAGAGATGCAAAAGTATCTCATTCATAAAAGTTAGAGAGACTTTCCTACAGAAAGCTGAGAGCTGCGGGAACCCCAAGGAGCAGGGAGCAGAGCAGTGGGGGGCCGGACAGGACGGGGGAGACCTTGGGAGGCCCAGGGCAGGAGGACCTGCCTGTTCACCAAGCCTCCCAGGGCTTCCCCAATCCCTGAGGTCCTGTAAAATCTCCATTTCCTCCCCACCCCACTAACCTGTTTTCCAGCTCCGTTCTCCTGTGCAGGGCAACAAAAGGAGACCCAGCCAATCAGCTGGGACTCAATGGGAGGCAGAGAAGAGATGGGGGTGGGGCCAGTCAGAGGTGCGATTTGCTGGTTCTCAGAACTATTCAAAATTTCCGCTACCGGTTCTCCAGAATGGGTCAGAACCTGCTGAATACCACCTCTGGTGCTTGTCTGAGCTAATCTGGTCAACCTCTGGCTTATTGTTTATCTCAGCTCCCAGATGACGTTTGGGCTGTTCTGGGATGGTGCAATGAAGGGGCTTGAGTTCTGAAAGGATGTTGGACAATTCCCATTGTGGCTTAATGGCTTTTGTCCTGTTTTGGATCTTGGGTGAGGGGGCTGCTTCTAATCCTACCATTCTGCCTTTGTTCAGACTTTGCTATTGTTTCAAAATAGCCTGTCTTGAATGGATTTCTGCCTGCAGTATTTGTTTTGCCTATGAATAGAGCTATCTAGATACTTGTCTTCCTCTTTATCTCTTAACTGGTGACATCTGCTGTGGGCTATTAAGGAAAGTGGGGGCTGCTTTCTGCCTCTAAAACAACATGTTTCTCCATTTCTCCCTTTCAGGAAATATAATATTCTGCCTTTTTTTAACATTTCCCAAAATATTTCATTCTTCTAGGAGGGGTAGGTGCTGACTTTCTACACTATCCTGTTTTATACTATTTAGAATAGAATAGAGCTGGAGGGGACCTTGGAGGTCTTCTAGTCCAGCCCCCTGGTCAAGCAGGAGAAGAACCTATACCATTTCAGATAAGCGACTGTCCAGACTCTTCTTAAAAGCCTCCAGTCACAAAGCACTCACAGCTTCTGAAGGCAACTTCTGTTCTACTGGCTCATTATCCTAACTGTTAGGGAGTTTCTCCTCAATTCCAGGTTGTCTTCTTTCTTTGATTAATTTCCACCCATTGTATCTTATCTTGCCTTCTTTGGTGCTTTGGAGAATAATTTGACCTCCTCCTCTTTGTGGCAGCCTCTCAAATACTAGAATACTGCTATCATGTCTCCCCTCATCCTTTTTTTCTCTGGACTAGCTAAACCCAAATCCTGCAGTTGTTCTTCATATGTTTTAGTCTCCAGGCCTTCAATCACCTTAGTTGCTCTTCTCTGAACTTTTTGCAGTCTCTTTTTTACAGTCTAGTGACTGCAAAATTGGTTGCAGTATCCCAGATGTGGTCTTACTAGGGTTTTATACATGTCAAGGTGTTTTATAAATGTATTCTAATTTTGTCTTAAACTGAACGAAATTAAAATCTGCTGTTAGGAAGCTTCCTTTGACCTTCTGCTATACCTCTAAGCTTCTAGCAGTACACTCAAAAAGGTACTTGGAAAGACACCCCAAAGTCCTTGAAAACTTGAATGTCAAGACAGCCCCATATTTTCCTTTTTCACCTTTTTTAAATGACTCCTCAATAGGAAGAGGGCCCAGCCTTGGGAACGATCCAGAAGTAGAAATCATGTTCCAACGGGTCATCCAAAGAAAAGAGAAAAACATTCCCCCTGGTAGGTTAATGAGGGACTTCTTGATGGTTAATTGTCCATTGTGTCCCTTCCCTGCATCGATTATCTGTAATTATGCTTCTACCCTAATTAAATATAATAATGGAGCCCAGCTAAGCATTCATAGCAGAGGCCGCTGTGCTCCCTTTCACTGTCCCACATGAAGCCTGCCAGCCTGTGGCTGTAAAAACCCCTTCATTTGCTGAATCGTTCCAAGCGTCCTTTGCCCCTGTCTTTCTCTGTTTTGTTCACAGAGGACAAAGGATGGGGAAAAAAAACTGATATAATGGAAAGAAGAGAACAATTGTCATATCTTTGTTTCCGATTCTGCCTTGCTACTCCCCAAAACCTGAAGCCAGACAAAAATAATGATCGTAATCTTTTCAGCAAAATAGGAGGAGGGAGAAGAGAGCAGAGGTCCCAGGAACATTAACAAAAGCTGACATGTATATCGTTTTTAAATGTGTTTTACTGGATAGAACAGGCATCCTCAAATTACAATCGTTCGTTTAGTGACTGTTCACAGTTACAATGGCACTGAAAAATGTGACTTATGACCATTTTCCCACTTATGACCGTTGCAGAAGTCCCGCGATCCCTTGGACAACATTCGGGTGTTTTGGCACCTGGTTCGCATTTACGATGTGTCCCAGGGGTCGTGTGATCCCCTTTTGCCGCCTTCTGACATGCAAAGTCAATGAGAAAGCCAAAGTCACTTAACATCCATATCACTAACTTTAGCAACTGCAGTGATTCACTTTGCAACTGTGGCAAGAAAGGTCATAAAATGGGGCAAAACTCACTTAAATGTCTTGTTTAAAGAACAGACATTTTGGGCTAAGTTGTGGTTGTAAGTAAAGGACTTCTTGTATAACATTGTACAGTATTTAGTGATACAACAATAAGTGGATACAGAAGCAGAGTGTCCTTCACCCACTCTAAATCTGCACAGGTGTCTGAGAAGAAAATGAGAAAAATGAGAAAAACCAAGAAAAATAAGTTTAATAAAAAAAGCCAACGGGAAAGTGTGCATGCACACAGGGCTGTTTGAAGGAAAAAGCAGCTGCAGCAGCACAGGCAACTCGGGAGTAAGGCTGCAAGGTAATGGCCCCTCCCTTAAGATATAAAAGCCAGCTTTGCAGGAAGCAAAGAAGTTTTTGCACTCCAGCCTTGTGGACGTTCGGACAATCTTGGTTGGTGTTTAGAGATTCTTTGTGTTTGAAATACTTCTTGGCAACTTTATCTAGTGTTCTTGGCAGCCTTGCACAACCTTGGCAAGGCTCAATCTTATCAGAGTTTTAACCAGGAAGGAACGGAATTTGTAAAGGATCATTAAAAGGTTTTGCTGTTATCTCTGTTTCATGTGGAACAAGGTTTGGGTCAGAACAGATACATACCTGGCCACATGGTTTCCTTTCCCTCCTTTCTTGGCAAGGAAACGAATGCAAAAACATCAACTAGTGTAAAATCTTCAGTACTAATAGAGAAGTGCTGCTGGCCCTGCCCCCTGTCCTTCTGTCACTTGTTGTGAAATAACTGATTGCTTTTTCTTTCCTACAGAAAATTCCAATAATTCAGGGGCTGTTATAAATTCTCCAAAGCATCTGAACTCAGGACAAGAAGTAACGGATGGAAATTGTATCAAAAAGAGATCCAACCTCGCATTAAGGAGAATTACAGTGAAAACAATTAGTCAAGGGAAGAGCTCCCCCTCCAGAAGTTGTGCATGCTCCATCACTGGAGGCTTTTAAGAGGAAATTGGACAACTGTTTGTCTGTAATGGTATAGGCAGGGGTGGGATTGTACCGGTTCACACCGGTTCTATGGAACCGGTTGTTATGATTCTGTGCAGTTTGGAGAACCAGAAAATTGTGACCCTGGCTGGCCCAGCCCCTCTCCGCCCATCCCTCCCCTCCCCTCCCCTCCCAGTCGGTCCTTACCGCACATAGGCAACATTGTGCACATGCCCGACATCGCTGACTGTGTTCTCCCCAGTCACTCCTTACTGTGTTTCTTTTTTTCCCAACGATCAGCTGTTCTGATGATCAGCTGTGCCAGGATCCCCTTCGCTGTCTTACTGCTTCACCTAGGAGGCTTCCCTGAGGCCCAGGGAGCTGTGCCCCCCCACTCCCCACTTTTTTGCCTTCCTGGGAGTGAAAATGCCCCCCAGAAGGCTCCCCTCGGGCCCAAGAGGCTCAAAAATGGAGCGCAGATGGGTGCCGCGTCCCCACTCCCCAGCTCCATTCTTTGCCTTCCTGAGCCCCAGGGAAGCCGCCTGGGAGCAACCCCCCCAGAAGTAAAAAAAATGGGGGGAGTGCTGAAAAAAGAAGCCACGCCCACCCAGTCACATGACTATGCCCACTTAGCCACACCTACCTAGCCACACCCACAGAACTGGTTGTTAAAAAAATTGGAATCCCACCCCTGGGTATAAGGTGTCAAACACACAGAGTCGCATTGCCATCACAAGACGTATCACGACATTTGTCCCCCTTCATGGAGGTGGAGTGGGTGTCTTCTGCGCATGACACATCCACCTCACAGGCCACCAATTTGACACCCCTGGTCTAGGGTTTCCTGCTTGAGCAGTGGGTTGGACTAGAAGACCTCCAAGCTCTCTTCCAACTCTGTCATCCTGTTGTTATTCTCCAACAATATGGTAGTATCCAGCTGATGGCGGTCTTTGCTGTACGTTGCTCACTCATGCAACTGTCCACAAAGCACATTCTTCATTCTGGCACTATCTTAGGGAATTAGGAATTATTTATTTGTAGAATTTCCTCATTTGTGACATGGTCCCAATATGAAATCTCTGTGGATAGTGTGGATCTAGTCCTGGGAACAGCCACTCAAATAGAGTTTCATTGCTGCCCGGCATAGAGTATCTTCTCCATTCAGGGGAACTGCTTGGCCACCACAGTGGTTATGCTGCTCCTAGAAGACCTTGCCTGCACCTTTTTAGAATTCCCTATTCAGAAAGCCGGTGTGCTGGAGTGGCTAAGGTGGTTTGCCAGGAGTGGGGAAGTCCAACTTTTATTCGCCCCCCTGGATAGAGAAACCAGCTGGGTTGAGGAACCAGAATTCAGCCATTCTGGTTTTTACAGACATTCTAGTGTTTTGTATGATCTTCCCCACCACTTAGAGAGAAGCTGGCACAGTGGCAGCCAGGAGAATCACTTTGTAAAGTAATACAGTAGAGCAGGGGTCTCCACACTTGGCAACTTTAAGGCTTGTTGACTGGGAAAATCTGGGAGTCGAAGTCCATGGGTCTTACGGTTGCCAAGTGGGAAGAGCCCTGACTTAGAATCATAAAGTGATCTAGCCTTGATTTGATTGGATTGCTACAGAAAGCTGGGATAGGAGATGATAAAAATTTGGGGTGGAAAAAAAAAGAGTTGACTGATTGAAGCTTTTTACAGCCTAGGTGCTATATACCTGGTGTGAGATATACTTGTTTTACTGATAAGAAAGGTAAACCTCTAACCTGCTAACTTCTAAGACCACAGGATGCTTCCTTGACGTAAAAGCTGGTGGCTTTCATTGGAATTGCACCTGCTTGGAGGAAAAATGTCCAGGTGCCTCTTCTGCCTGCAGAATAAAGTTGCTCTGATCTCCACCCTCAAGGTCCGATTCATTGAACTGTAACCTGCCAGGAATGACCCCAGAATTCCTGGGATAGCATAGTGACCTTATGCAGGTCCTCCTTCCCAACCAAATCAGTCTCAGGCTCTGCAACAAGCACAGTGCAAAACACTGTTAATCACAAGAGGATTAACAAGAGGATTTTGCAAATATCCCTTGCCTGCCTCACCTGGGTTGGTTGGTTGTTTTTGGAAAGGATTTTTTTGTATTTGTATTTTTTCCCCTCCTTCAAATTCCTCCCTTGCAAACAGGAGGGATTGCTTAAACGAGCAATCTCTTCCCAAACTGCTATAGTTGCAGCACAGCACTTCCCTAAGAGGTGCTAACCATAGGTTAGTTCAGCTCTGCTACCTTAATTTACAGATTTACAGATAATCAGAGTTGGAAGGGACCTTGTAGGTCATCTAGTCCAACCCCACACCTACGCAGGAGATCCTACACCATTTCTGACAAATGGCAGTCCAATCTCAAGTGATGGAGCACCCACAACTTCTGAAGGCAAACTGCTCCACTGATTACTTGTTATGAAGTTTCTCCTGAGGCTGCTGTTCTCCTTGGTTAGCTTCCATCCACTGCTTCTTGACCTGCTTTGGAGAAAAGGTTGACCTCCTCTTCTCTGTGACAGCCCCTCAACTATTGGAAGACTATTATCATGTCACCACACCAGTCCTTCTCCTTCAGGATCAAGATTTCTTTTTCCAAGTATTGAATGTGAGAGAATCTGCTGGGTGTGTGTGTGTCTTCCAGCACTTTAGTGTAACTATGTCATTATTTTGCATTGTGGAGGTTTTTTTACATTGCTTCACTATGTGGTCCTCATTGATTTTTACTGTTGTTGATGATGAACACCCTCCCGAATCATGTGCAAAATATGTTTAATACAAACAGTATTTTTTAAAAAATCTTCCACTCCATTTTTAGCTAGTCATCATTATCTTTCCTATTTGGCCTGCTTGTAAGTGAAAAATCTCAATTCCAGAGAGCACATGTGGTTTCTCAGTTGGCAACCTCACTGAAAACCTGTTCAATGCTCTGTTTTCTCAACTGTAACTCCTCCATTGCTGCCAATATTATCCAGTGAGCCAGTTTTCAGCCCCGCATCCCTCATTGCCAACCAGCTGACTGAGGGGACTTGTGAAGAGGGAGGCAGGCTGGCAAACAGTGGCCTAAAGTTCACAAGAGCAGAGGGCGCTATGGTGGGCTTCCTGGGGTTGTTCAGTTGTTGTGGTTAGCTGGCAGCAGGTGCAGATGACTGAGGAGAGCAAGGACTCAGATGAGGGGCCAGGACCATCAGGGAGTGGACTGCTGCCTTCAGGGATTGTGGGGACTGGCAGCAGTAAGGAGGAGGTTCCCGAGGAGCCTGTGTCAAGTGTGCGTGAGCGCAGGATGATTCGTAGAAGAGAACAGCTGGAGCAGAACAGGCAACTTGGGAGTAAGGATGCAATGTAATGGCCCCTCCCTCCAGGGAATATAAGCCTGGTTTCAAAAGGTTTGGCTTTTCCAGAAAGCAAAAATGTTCTACGGACTCAGCATTGTGTGTGGAGACTCCAGCTTATCTGAAGATAAGCCGGAGTCAAGGCTTTTCTGGTTGGACTAATTGGCTGTAAGCCATCTTTTATCTACAAAGAAGTTATTTGTAGATTAAAGCTGAGAAGGTTTGAGTTGCTGAGTTTGTTTGAGATTTTTTTGCTGGTAACAGGGTTGGGTCGGAACATTAGCATGTACAATATCAGCCCCTGTGATACACAGTCCTGCTTTCTGGATGCCCTGGATCAGCGGCTGGAACTGAGAAAAGTTCAGAGAAGAGTCATTAACCAATACCAAGAGAAGCCAGCATCAAACTGTTGCTGCACAGGTGTGTGTGACTCATCCAGTTGGCTGCATGGAGGCGGAGCTGGTGTCACAACAATACAGCATGCGATCTTGGAGGTCTGAGATCGCTGCCGATATCTTTGCTCCTGGACGGTCCTATCGGATCTAAACCATCCCGAAGAGACAGTGAAAGTGAAGAGTGCATCCTGTCGATCCCAGGGATACCGCAAAGTCCCTGGTAGATCCAGGAGAAGCTCTTCTTGCCAGCGGCAAAGAGGCAGCCATTAAAGCTGCTGAAGTTGAGACAGCTCTGAAACGGAAGAGAACAGAAAGAGAGAGTGTGCTGGTTTGGTGAGAACTTTTTCTTTATTCTAAGATCTGAATGGACACCCTAAGGAAAAGAAAGAATCTGTAAAAGTTTTGACAGAAGTGATTAAGCGGCAATTTTAAACAGGAATGTCAAAGTATTTTTTTTTCTTATTGCTGGATTTTCTATACATGATCTTGTATTTTGAAACTGGACTGGTTTTTTCATTTACATCTTTTTTTTTCTTCTCCTTTTTTATTTTGTAATATTTTAGGCTAGAGGCTCCCTTTAGTTATCTCTTTCTTTAAAATATATTTTTCTTTTTTTTATTAATTCTTATTATATCTTGCTTGGAAAAGGAGGGGGAAAGTGAGAGCAAAGAAACTTTGTAACACTGCCAACTAGGCTTGAAAATATTCTATTTCCCTGTGACCAGACAAAGCTGAGAAAGAAAGAACTGAGACTCTTTTTCAAGGACATATTAAAAAACAATAAGAACAATTGTTGATACAGCCAAAATTAGGGAAAATATTTACTTCCTTGAAAAGAAAAGAGGAGTGGTTTTATATATTAAAGAGGCCACCCCAGCAAAACTGATTTATACTGATGATGAAAGAATACTAATGGTGGAAATAATGGACAATAATACGAAAACACTCCTGATTGCAAACTATCCTCCGAATGACAAACAAGAAGAATTCTACAAAAAATTACATATGAAAATAATTGAACTGGACTATGCTAATACAGTTATGATGGGAGATTTTAATGGAATTGTAGACAATAAATTGGACTATACAGCACAGAAAACAATAAAGCAAAACAGAAAGACTCTCCCTAAATCTTTTTTTAAAATGGTGGATGAAATAAACTTAAAAGATACATGGAGAGAAAGAAATGCTAAAATTAAACAATACACCTTTTATTCAAATAGACACTTATCATGGTCCAGAATAGATATGATATGGATGTCAACAGAATTAATAACTAATATTCAAGACATAAATATTGAAACAAGTACTTGGGCAGATCACAATCCAATGACAATTAAATGGAAAGGACAAAAAAGAAGATCTAGATGGACGTTAAATAATATTAAAGGAAAAAGACTTTGTACAGAGGATGGAGAAAGAACTGGCCTTTTTCTTTAGAGAAAATAAAAAAGAAGACACATCAATGCAGAATGTATGGGATACAATGAAGGCATATGGTAGAGGCTTGATAATAGACTATATAAGGAAAAGGAATACTATGAAAAGACTAGCCTCTAAGGCCTTAGAGGATGAGTATAAAAGACTTGAAAAAGAGCTACAGAAAATGCCAGAGAAAAAGGACATCAAGCTAAAAATGGATATAACCAAACATAAAATGGGTCAAATAGAAAAAGAAGAATTAGCACAGAAAATTAGAGGTGCTAAACAGAACTACTTTGAAGACGCAAACAAACCAGGTAGATGGTTAGCATACAAACTGAGAAAGGAGAAAGAATCAAGGAAAATATTGCAATTAACAGATGACCAAGGCCAAGTTTGCTATGGTAGTAAAGAGAAGAAGGAAATCATTCGAGACTTCTATGGGAAATTATATATGCAAGAGAATATTGATGATGAAAGAGTTAAACAGTACTTACAGAATGCTAATTTACCTCAGATACCTAAAGAGATTGAAAGTGAGGATGTTCTTTACAGACCTTTGGGAAAGGAAGAAAAAGGGAAAGGTTCACTGTAGCTCAACAGGGGGTGTCCTGCAGCTGGATGGAGCTGAGCTTCTAAGGCCGGGGCCCCCAAACTTGGCAACTTTTAAGACTTGTGGACTTCAACTCCTTGTGATCAGACAAAGCTGAGAAAGAATGAACTGAGACTCTTTTTCAAGGACATTGTCATTTGATAAGATAGAGGGAAGAGCATGGGACATAGGAAGGTTGGATCTTGGCAACACATAACATCACAATATCCTTCCGAAAAGGCCATCCGTAGCATCTGGGCATTGTTGGCCACCATATGTTTTGGTACTCAAGATGGTGTTTCTGTTCCTAATATTTTTTTTCCAAAGGAGAAGATTGCCATGGCAACTTCCACCTGAAAACATGCATTCTAAATGTCACTCATCATCCAACAATGTTAATCTGCTGGATTTACATAGTAATTAATGTCAAGAGGCCCTCTGCCATTGAAGCAATCAGCTCCTGTGTTTCCAGGTCCCTGTAGCCTGATGCTTGGAGGGAGGCCCTGATCTGACCTCTGGGTTGGTTCTTGCTCGCCTGCCTCTTGGCTGTAGGGGGAAATGAAATGGAGTGAGAAATTGCCTTTTTTTTGTAGGCCAGCAGGTTTGGGGTCCATGCAGGGCTGGTTCTCCCTGCCTTCTCTGCAAGCTGCTCCAGGCAACCCTCAATTGATGACCTCAGTTGAACCCAAGAATTGCTAAGTGAGAATAGTTGTGATGACCCAAAGTGGGGTGGCACAAAGGCAACACAGTCAGATAATCAGTAGGAGTCCCTTTATTAGCTCCAACTTTTCCCCCAATGTCCTGGTTACCTTCTGGCTGGAGAAAAACTCTCCCAGGAACAGGCTTTGGCTGCAGAGAATCCAGTCCAAAATGTGGTCAACAAAAACTGCAACTATAAGTCCAATCAAGGCAAAATGAGGTGATTAGTCCATCTGAGCAGGAGAAGGAATTCTAGATGTGAAGTAATTCAACCCGGTTGGGAGAACACCAGGAACGCAGATAAGCAAAGTCAACACAAGATAAACTCACGTTTGCTCCCAGCAGCTGCCTCACTCAGCATGCATCTCTTTTAAACTCTCTTCCCAGCGGTGGCTAATGAAGGGAATCAGGGCCCTTTCCTCACCCGTAAGCCACGCAACTCACATTGCTCCCTTCTCCCTTCCTCCCAGGGTGGGCCTGGGTCTTCCTCTGAATTCCCTCTCCCTTGTTCTACCTCTCTCCTGCTCTGCCCAACCGGACTTTGCCATTCCCCAGTTTCCTCCACAGCCAACGGAGCCACACACACACTCCCTGTCAGCTGTTCATCTTCCTCTTCGGATTCAGACTCCGACAGGGACACGACACTTGTTAAGTAAGTTTGGCCTCATTTTATGACTGCCACAGTTGTTCAGTGGAACACTGCTAACTCAGTAACACAGCTGTTAAGTGAATCCAGCTTCCGCATTGACTTTGCTTCTCAGACGGTCGCAAAAAGGGGATCATGTGACCCCAAGGGGACATTGTAACTGTCATAAATAGGAGTCAGTTGCCAAACATCTGAATGTTGTTCAAGTGACCATGGGACTTCTGCAATGATCATAAATGGAAAAATGGTCATAAGTCACATTTTTTCAATGCCGTTGTAACTTCGAACAGTCGCTAAATGAATAGCTGTATATCAAGGACTGCCTCTATTTGTAATCCAAATGTCTGACAAGGAAGCCTACATTGAGGAGACTTAAACTTTCAAGACTTTAACCCCGAATCTGCATTGGGGAGCACCAGAAATTGAAATTCCAGAAAACCAACTCTAAAAATCTGAGAACTCCTCCCCAAAACAGAGGTGGTATTCAGCCAGTTCTGACCGGTTCTGGAGAACCTGTAGCAGAAATTTTGAGTAGTTTGGAGAAGCGGCAAATCCCACCTCTGACTGGCCCCGCCAACCCCATCTATTCTCTGCCTCCCATCGAGTCCCAGCTGATCGGCTGGGTCTTCTTTGGTTGCCCTGCACAGGATAACAGAGCTGGAAAGCAGGTTAGTGGGGTGTGGAGGGAAGGGGGATTTTGCAGTATCCTTCCCCTGCCATGCCTACCAAGCCACGCCCACAGAACCAGTAGAAAAAAATTGAATCCCGCCACTGTCCCAAAGTACATACAAAAACTCTTCACTGAGCCTTGAACCAGCAGGAGAGGATGGAAGCAGACATGGTGCAGTCCAGTCATGGATCCCAGTTTGGTTTTGTCTGACCAATTCACTTTGGGACAAGTGGAGGAAGATGTTGCTTTGTCTCCCAGCAAGCATCACCTTCCTATGGTAAATCTACCCCCAATTGGTCTCCTTAATAGGGCTTGAACCTAGTGGGTGGTAGATTTCACCTGGTTTTTTGGGGAGCAGGAACCGTAGTTTGAGGGTGGGGGCTGCAAGGGGGAGTGAAAGGGGGCAATCCCGATGCTTCTACTCAATGCAACTCTTCCTCACATCATTAATTTGTCCTGGACACAATTCTAGACATTTCCTGAAAGAGCACTAGATGCATTTCCAAAAAGAGCCCCTGTTGATTGGCCAGTGGTGCCGATGGAGTACGAAAGGGGATCGACTGGGATTACCTATGAGTGAGCTATGGAAGAAAGGACAGTGAGCAACCAGGAAGACCCGCTCTGTCCTCGGGGCCAGCAAGACACGGAGTCCCCAGCCGTGGTCCCAGGGAGCTGCTATTCGGACTGGCTTCCTTCTGTAGGAACATCAGCATGATGCTGAGGCACCAAGGCAGAATGAATTGTGGCATAACCATGAAGCTAGGTAGATTCTACCATCCCACCTTACCTCGCCCCTTTCCCTTGACTGCACCGGCAGCTATCACTTGAAAGAACTGTAACAAATCACCACCTTACAAATGTGAGGGGCAAAGCTGAGAGTGGGGTGGCATTGCCTCAACTTGCCCAAACTTCAGGAAAGGAAAGGCAGCCTGGGGAATGAGCCCCACTCTGGGCCAACCCCAAGGCGCCACATTCACATTTCCCAGGAGGGTTGGAGCATCCTCTCTCACCTGAAGGATCTGGAGCCTCTGCCTATTCTCATTAAGCTGTTGCTATTGCAATGAGCAGAAGCTGTCAAAATACCGAGCATTTAAGTGCCTGCATGGAGGGGAAGAGAAAGAGACGGGAAAAAGAGGGTGCCCTCTGCTCAGTCGTGAAGAGCAAATTTTTTTTGACAAGAATCAGAAGCAGACTTTGCAGGATGAATAGCTTTCACAAAATCTAACATCACAAAATGTCTAATTGGCACGTGGCTCCAGCATGTTTTATTCATCCTTTCCTAAATGGTTTCCAATGTTTTGTCAAGAACAATTTGCCATCTTACAAAGCATCGATTAGAGCTGTCTTTGGGTTACTGTTTGGTATCACCCTAGTGAAATATTCATAAAGACACATTTAAGCAAGGGATAGAAAAGTAAAACTGCCAAACAGCTTTGGGCTGCAGGGAGGTTTCTGTGAATCTCTTACCAAAGGAAATGTGAAAGGGGTAGTCCTCCCTTAACGACCGGTAAATAGAAATCAGAAATCAGAAATTACAGATACAGATAATCAGGGTTGCAAGGGACCTTGGAGGTCATCTAGTCCAACCATGCATCCAAGCAGGAGACCCCCTACACCAGACAAATCCAGTCCAGTCCAGTCTCTTCTTGAAAGTCTCAAGTAATGAAGCTCCCGCAACTTCCGAGGGCAACTTCTGTTCCATTGGTTGATTGTTCTAATTGTCAGGAAAAAAATTTCATAATTCTAGGTTGCTTCTCTTCTTGATTAGTTTCCATCCATTGCTTCTGCCTTCCTGCCTTCGGGTGCTTTGGAAAATAGCTTGACTCCCTCTTCTTTGTGGCAACCCCTGAGATATTGGAAGACTGCTATCATGTCTCCCCTAGTGCTTCTTTTCATTAGACTGATATACCCAGTTCCTGCAACTGTTCTTTATATGTTTTAGCCTTCAGTCCACTGATCATCTTGGTTGCTCTTCTTGCTAGAGTCTCAACATCTTTTTTACATCGTGGTGACCAAAACTGGATGCAGTATTCCAAGTGTGGCCTGACCAAGACATTAATAAGGTAGTATTAACACTTCACGTGATCTTGATTCTATCCCTCTGTTTATGCAGCCTAGAACTGTGTTGGCTTTTTTAACAGCTGCAGCCCTCGTGTCAAATCCATGTATCTGTCATTTCTTCAGTGGAAGAAGAAAAGGTGGGGTGGGGAGATGATAAAGAAATCCATTCTTGATGTAACCTGAATACATTCAATCTTGTATCAAATTTGTATAACCCAGACATGTTACAATGGAGGGAGGAATCCCAGATGGCCGGAACCTATCACCTCTGAGAGGCACAGCCAGGAGACGAGAAGACCATAAAAATTCCAGTGAGATGTATGCTTGGGAAACTGGAAAAGATCGTTCCTTCAGAAGGGGTGGGGGTGGAATAAACATACTGGCTTTTGTTTCATAAAATACACATTGAGAGAAGGGGAGGGGTTCTAAACTCCCTTATCTATCTCTGCATGCCTGAGAGACCTTAGACGCTGCTTTTAACCCCTACATGAATTGTCTCATTTCAATAAGGGATTCCTTTTTGATATGTTTCCAGAAGTTCATTCTAGTTGATCGAATGGGAAAAGTTCTGTCACCTGACAACTTGGCTGGCTCATATTTAAGTGATGGACCACTAGGACTCCAAGATCCCTCTCACAGTTACTACTATTAAGCAAGGTACCACTTATACTGTACCTGTGCATTTTGTTTTTCTTGCCTATATGTAGAACCTTACTTTTTTTCACCATTGAAGTCCATTTTGTTAGATAGTGCTCAATGTTTAAGTCTGTCAAGATCCTTCTGTTTCTTTAGCCTATCTGCTGGACTGTTAGCCACTTATGACCCCCTTCTCCTGGTTATGTGACCACATGCCAGACAAGTCCGCTTTATAATGATCATGTGACTGTGATGTGCAATGAATTGGTTTGCTTAACAATGTGGCATTTCAGTCAACAACTGCTGTGAAAAAGACTAGAATATTCTCTTCTGTCACATGGGTGCCTCAACTTATGACCATAGCAATTCAATTATGGCTATAAGTCAAGGACTACCTGTATCCCTAATCAAAGTAGGATTCTTTTCCCCTTACTCTTTTTGAACCACTGATACCTGGCCTCCAGTTTGAAAGGCAGTTTTCCTATGAAAATAAAAACCAGACTTCTAGCCTGGAAAACATTGTACAGAAAGAAAGGGAAGTAGCGGGAGAGGGGAAATGGGTAGCAGAGAGTGCGGTTTGTTATAAAATTTGTCATGCCTTAGAAAATAGTATTTTGTTACAGATGTTATTTTGCCCAATTGATTTGATTTCTAGGTACCACAGTGCAAAAACATGTACGCACATATAAACACCTCTTGCTTGCTCGATCACTCACTCTAAAACGGGGCAACTTTAAGACTCGTGGACTTCAATTTCATGGCTGGCTGAGGAATTCTGGTAGTTGAAGTCCACAAGCCTTAAAGTTGCCCAGTTTGAAGCGGCTGCCCTAAAGCATGGTGTTACCACCGTTTGCTCTCCTCTTTCAAGTTGCCCTCCCCCAGGCCCAGCCAGGCACCTGGAGAAGAAAATAGCTCTGCTTGTTTGGTAGGTTGAGAGGGCAGGAAAGGCAGAGGAAGGAGGCGGGAGGAGCCAGGCTAACCCAGGTACAAGCTGTCTCCCGTGAGGCAGAGAAATCAAAGGGTTGACTGAGACCAGCCCATCTTGAATTCCATTGACTCTTACCTACCTCCAATGCCCTTTGACCATTAGTAGTTCAGATTCTTGTAGAGAGCGTTAGCATACAATAAACCGGTATTCATTTGAACAGCCTTAGCTCCTGATTTCCTGCACTTGGCAGTCTCTTAAGCATCAAGCCATTGGCTCCAGAGAGCCTTTTCAGGTCTAGTAGCCTTATCAGGTCTGGAAAATGCCCGTTTTTGCTGTATGATTAGCTCCTGAACCTGCAGCCTGGCTGAGAACCCTCACAAGCAAGCAGAAACCTGTCCCCCTGCCTCAGGCTTGGCTGGAAGGTGTTCAGGCAGATATATCAATTTGTTCATTAAAAAAAATAACTCTTTAAATAGTCCGGGCGAAGGTGTTTCTTATCCAAAACACAAAACTCTGAGCACTTGGATATTTGAATGGTCTTAATTTTCCTCATATATATATGAACCATTATCAAGCTTCATCAACAAACAAAAATATTCCTGCTTCCAAAGAACCGTCTGCCCAACACTATCAGCCTCCAACAATTATTGGATGTGAATCAATAACCAGCAGGTGTTTTCATTCCAGGTGCTACCAGATGGAGGCTGTTCCCAGGATTACTAAAAGGAAGGTGCTGGACAGCTATGCCTCATTACTCCCTTTCACTGATTTAGCCAATGTGTGTGAATGTGAGATAAGGAAAGGGATGGGGAAGGGAATGGCTTACAAATAGTGGGGAGACTGAGTCAGGCAATTGCACAATACAATTCTCACCTGGAAGTTCTGTCTTAGTGTCAGTGTGCTACCATTGTGCCTAGGGATCAGTGGTGGGATTCAATGGTTTTTTACTAATGGTTCTGTGGGCGTGGCTTGGTGGGCCTGGCAGGGGAAGGAGACTGTAAAATCTCCAGTCAGAGGTGGGATTGGCCAGTTCTCCAAACTTCTCAAAATTTCTGCTACCGGTTCTCCAGAACTGGTCAGAACCAGCTGAATCCCACCTCTGATGGGGATGCTTATTGGAGAGGAATAAAGCAATTTGTCTCTGTTGCTTGGAAAAAGGGTGTTCAGTGTGGTTTTTAGTGAAGGTATTTAATGTGAAACCTCTTAACTAAGCCAGCCAGCCTAACGTCTGGAGCAACCACCCACTCAGTGTCTGCTAATGGGTACATTACAACACTACAACTCTAGGTATTGTAGTTGTCCCTTGTGGCATCTGGAATCAAGTATCTTTTTGACCTTTTTGATGGCTCCTGCCGGCTAGCCACTTTTTTCCTCATTCCCCCTTTGTTGCTGTCCCAATCTACTGATGGGTTCCATTTCCTCAACCAGGCTAGTCCTAGGACCATTGTCTCTGGTTCATTCCAGGAGCCATAATAAAACCAATAGTCTCTTCTTCCGCTTTATTGTTGCTCTCATAGAAAGCCAAGCCAGGCTTGATGTGGGTCAGAATTTCCCACCCACCCACTCTGGATTGGGGAGAGACCTCCCCGACCCGTTGAGCCACCCGCATTTTCTCTTTCGGCTTCGCAGGTAGTTTTCTCAGCTTCGGCCGACTCTTGGTGCAGATGCTGGCTGCAGCGCAAGCCAATTGGCCATGCAGTGACCTTCCTTCCGACACCAAAAGCATGCTCATGGGCCCAGAGGAGCCTTTCTCCAGTGGCAGGAAGCAAGCCCCCCATTTCCCCCCCAGGGTGCTGAGTATCAGACTTTGGTAGGGCCAGTTCTCATGTGCAGCGTATGCCCAGTACTCCATCAGGTCAAACTCTGCATTCCTGGCAGCTGGTCACACACTCAAAAGTCACGGGGCACCCCCTGGGGTAGGCAGTGGGTGATACAGCTCCTTGTTCAACCCCTCTCGGAATTGGTGGACCAGCGTAAGCTTGGGCCAATCTCTCAGGGGAGCCACCAGCCTGTGAGAATCCTGGATGTACTCTGCCAATGGTCTTTCGCCCTGCTGCAGGGAGTGAATGAGGTTCTCTGTTGCTGGGCTGCCATGGGGTCCTTGAACCTGTCTCTCAGCACCTGCATGAAAGCCTCCGGGTTTTGCAGTTCCGGAGTCCCTTCATCATGGAACTTCCACTTGGGTTGTCCCATTCGGCCACTCGCCTGGACTTCCATTTGTTCCCCCACATCAGTTCAGCTGCCTTCCCCCCATTGCTCATCCACTTGGGGCCCAATAGGGTCCCTCCATCGCTCTTTCCCCTGTGAGCATGGACAGCTCCTCCTCCAGCTTCTCAGCCTTCTGTTTGGGGGCATATGCCAATCACTTGCACCCTGGCTCTGACTTGAGGCATTGCAGAGCCTCTTGAGAGGGGGTTTTCTCTGCCTTCACCCGCACCCCATCTGCCTTTTTGTCAGTTGCCAACATCTCGAAGCTGCTGAACTCCTGGAGGTTAGCCTGGAGGTGGAGTCCAGGTAGAGAGCTGGTTTATTGTCAACTGCCCAGTTGGCAAATCCAGAAGAAGAACTCCTGATGCAGAATGTAGGTGAAAGGACAAATCGGTCATGACAGAATCTCATTTTACTAGATGGATGTTGGATGTTGGGCTACAGCAGAAAACTCTGAGATCTCCTTGGGTGTCCAATCCCTAAAAGTGATGCTGCCATTCAATTGGGAGAAGGGGGTGGGGCTTGGATTCATTAGTATTGCCTGTGACAACTGGTATTTTATAACTTGTATCCTGGCTCAGGAGCCCCCTGAGATTTTCTCATCTCTTGGGGGGGATGGATAGGGGGGACCATGTGGGTTGTTTCCTTTAATAGCCAGCGGAAGATGGCCATGGGAATGTATGCTTATCTGTTTTCTCAGAGTAGCTGGTACAATAACATCTTCACACCTGTGGATTGGCTGAATCCGCATCTGGCTAGAGGGAGGGGTCCCTACTGCTTTAATTCTGCTTGTCTTGCCTCAGGGTAGCCAGACATTGCTTTGAATGGCATGCTTTCACTTCTGCTAAATAAAAGGTTCCTTTTGAAATCCTTTGTTTCAAGAGTCTTCACTTTCTTAAGTAAGAAGGAGAGGCAATCCTTACACTGGGTAAGGATGTACCCAGAAGAACCTAGGATTTAACTGATGTTGAAACGAGTGATTCAAGCCATTAACATGAATAAGACCATCGATGCAGGCATGAAAGGAGCTGGGGGTATATAATAACATTAGGCACCTGGGAAAGAACACGGCTAGGCTCAAGTTCAACTGCTATTTAGTAATGCAGAGTATTTGCAAAGATCTTGGTTGCAGTTTATACGGACCATAGCAAAAGCAAGGTGGGCAGGAACATTGCATGGTGTGAATCTCAAACCCAGACTGGCGGGCTTTCCAGCTGACAAGCTTCGCGTATTTCATCAGTGAGCCACCGTGCCCCCTTCATCTGAGTAAATATCCCCCAGAGCATTGAACTTCACTTCTCATAAATCCCAGGCACTGTGTCTGAAGTTTATGCAGGCTGTGCTTATGGCAAAGGTCAATATGAAGCTGGGGAGTGTAAATATAATATAAAGATATAAACATAAACATATCAGACTGGGGGATGCTATGCAGTACAAGTAAGCCCTACACTTACGACCACAATTGAGCCCAGAATTATGGTTGTAAGTCATGGCAATAATGTTGTGGCCAGCAGAGCTGACAGCAGAGTCAGACAGCGAGGCGGTTGGGGAGGAACCTGGGCCAGTCCTGGAGGCTGAGGAAGGTTCAGACGAGGGCTCTGCGTCAGAGGCAGAGGTGGGGCCAGGGCAGGCTGGCAGTTTTCAGCTGCCTTCAGAATCAGACAGCTATGAGGCAGGGGAGCAGCTGGAGCCGGTTCCCAGCCTGCACATGCACAGAGCTGCCAAAAGAAAAGAACAATTACGAACTAAGGGTTGGCGTGGGAGTAAGGCCACAGGTGATTGGTGAATGGCCCCTCCTGTAGGGATTAAAAGAGGAGCAAAGGGGGAGGGGGCTTTTTCTTAAGAAAGGGAATTCAGAGATTTTAAAATTCTCTCAGGTGATTACTCACTGCTCAGTGAGTACCACTCAGTACTACTTCTCAGTACTATACAGGTGACCCTGATGACATAGGGGTCAACTACAGGTGACCTCAACTACTCGCTAAAATAATCCTTCCATTCCCCACCATCCAGTCAGAGCTGAAGAAGCTTCTTGGATGGAAAGTGAAACATCTTTAAAGAAAACCCAGAAAGTCCAGTTGCCTCCTGAAAAAGTCCCTTTGGAAAAAAACTATGACCTGGAATCTCCATGGACAACATAAAAAATTGGTTAAATAACATGAAAGTGGTGATGGGAACAAATAAGGCTATTTGCAAGGTGGACGAAAGCAAGTAGTGGAGACCTGAAGCCAACACTATTTGGGCCACTTATTTAACATAATTTCACAAACACCCTGCAGTCACACACACACACACACACACACACACACACACACACAGCTCATACAAAGGGAGTCTTGTAGGGTAAATGAGAAAATGAGACCAGATCATTCAGGAGAAAATCTGAGCAGGCTGCAAAGAATGCCAGGAGGATGTCTTCAAAGAGACCGAACAAGCATTAAAATGGCAAATGTGATTCAATATAAATTAACATAACAAGGACATTGTTAACTCAGGGGTGGAGGGAGAGGAGGAGGAGGAGGAGGAGGAGGAGATTCTATGCTCGGAATAATTGAAAAGGAGATTGGAAACAAACCAGTCTATGATGCAGCCATGCTGGAAAACTGTAGAGAGCTCTCAAATTAGGCATCACGTTTTAACTGGTTACATTTACCTAGCTAGGAAACAGGCCTTGATTTATACTGACAATCAGGTCTACGGGATCATAGCTATGGTTTATAAAAAGTTAGGCTGCTGAGGATGGAGAACATTTTTCTCTCCATGTGAATATCAGAAAATCCCCGAAGGCAGGTGAGGCTGGGAACCCTCTTGATCTGAAAAGAGGAGACGGACAATGTACTTCATGCCACCCACCCACCCCGGTCAGTTCCTGCTCAGCAGCTCCTCTGCTCTGAAAGCATTTCAGGCACCTCCCTGTAAAGCCCTTGAGGGCCACTCAGGTTGCCAAAAACAATGAAGCCCACGACACCTCAAGGCTGTGACTCTCCCTTCCCCCGAATTCCCACTGTGCTTGCTTACAGTTTCTCATTTGTGAAAAGCTTCTGCCTCAGCAGCCTGCCAGCTCTCATTACCTGGCAGGTAGGAGAAATTGCTGGTGACACTTTACTTAGGCTGATAACAGGGTGTAGCTGCTACATCGTTTCTGTTCCTGCCTCCCCACGCAGGATGTGGCTGGGAGAGCAGCCCTGCATTTTAGCAGCAGGGTTGTGGAATACAAAAGAGGCTGCCTGTGAAACCTCCGCATGATGAAATCCAGAGGATTCTTCTTCGATTCGGGGTGCACGACAAACATTAGCAAGCAGCCTCTGCTGCATTTCAAATGTGAGTGCAAGACACGCTCATAATCGCTGGAGAAGGAGGAGGGAACAAATAGCCCGGTGGCTCTGGAGACAGAGCTATGAAATTGCAGGCGCCAATTTGGCGCCATCAGGTTTCTTTGCTCGCTCTGGACCAATTCTCTCTGTGGACAGTGCATATCATCTTTTCTTCCTTTGATACAGGCCTTTTTTTAATGATTTCTTTTCAGCCACCCGTCCTCTGAGGCGGGGAAAGGCACACACAGAGACTTTCCCCTTTGCATTTCTTGTCTTATCCTGGATTTGTTAATGAGGATCTTATCCAAAATCTTGCCTCAGGTCACCTTCACTGGCTCTTAGTTTCATCATGTAAAATCCATGTGTTTATTCAAATAATAGTTCATCAGGACTGAGTCATGCTTAATCAAGCAGCAGCCTGAGTAGTGATAATCATGACATTCTTGGGTTCTTTTCAGACAGATTTCTGTGATGTAATGGAAAGCTCACATCATCTAGCCATGGAAATTGAACAGATCAGCAACAGAATGCACATGAAATGTCATTTTTGTGAGGGAGGTGTGGCCAGAAGTAACTGACCAGGGCCTAGATCCTGAAGTGTTGGTTGAGTGAATCAAAGAAGATGAGGCAGAGCGCGGAAGGAATCAGCATCCTGACAGGACAGAACTAGGACCAGCATTGGAGGGAGCAATGAGGATGCACGTGTTAAGGAAGGAGAGAGCAGGAAAGGAGGGCATTCCTTTTGGCAAATGGAAGGGAACAGATAGGAAGGGAAGCACCATGTTGGAGCAAGTCCTTGAGTTCCTGTCCATGATTGGGCAATGGAGAAACTAAATTGCAGGATAAGTTGCAGGAATTAGGTTGGAGGAACTGGGTATTTCTAGTCTAGTGAAAAGAAGCACCAAGGGCGATAGGATAGCAAGTCTTCTAATATTTGAGGGGTTGCCAGACAGAAGAGAGGATCAACCTATGTTCCAGAGCATCAGAAGGTAAGAAACTCATCAAGGAGGGAAGCAACCTAGAACTAAGAAAAATTTCCTGACAGTGAGAACAATCAACCACTGGAAGAGCTTTGCCTTCAGAAGCTGTGGGCGCTCCATCACTGGAGGCTTTCAAGAAGAGATTGGGGAGCCATTTGTATAGAATTGTGTAGGGTCTCCAGCTTGAGCAAGGGGTTGGACTAGGAGATTTCCAAGATCTCTTCCAACTCTATGATTCTGTATTGTGTAAAAAATTATTAAGTATATTAAAGGTGACTTTGAATGTGAGAGTTGATACTGGATTTAATTTCCATTGATCCCAATGGAAATTGGAATCTGCTCCCCTAGAACTCCAAATATTTGTTGTTCATTTATTTTATTTGTACACCATTAACAAAATAATCTTGCCTCAGGTCACCTAATTAAAAAATGGGAAAAATACAACTTCACACATCAAATTAAAGAA
The DNA here is from genome assembly GCF_900518735.1 of Pseudonaja textilis. The sequence goes on from NW_020769327.1 coordinate 15,490,507, forward strand.
AGGGAAAAATCTGTTTTTAACAAACCCAGGCTGGCTTTCAGGTATAACTCCCTTTGTTTCTAGATGTTTGCAGATATTATTATTATTATTATTATCATCATCATCATCATTATTTCATTATTTTAATTTTTATTTCCAATCTGTCTTTTACAGTTACATTTTGGGTAGGTTGGGTTTCTTTTTGCATGAAGTCCAATGCAAAGAATGAATGTTACTAACTTAACAATTGTAACAATTGATTCACTTAGTAACTGTGTCATGAAAGGTCATAAAATGGAGCAAACCTCACAGAACAACTGTTTTACTTAGCAACAGAAATTTTGATTTCAATTGCAGTCATAAGTCAAGGATTCCCTGTACGGTTTGTTGCTTGCTGGTTAAGACCAGCACCACTGGAAGAGATTTTTAGTCCTTTTATCCTGCTTGTATACATTGTATTAAGGTGGGGGGTATGATGAAGACAGGATCAGACCTTCAATGGCGCTGACATCTCCAGAGGGGCTTAGAACACCCATCCAGCATGCAGGATTGAGCGTATCTGGGTTTGGGAGCAAATAGTAGGGCAGCGCCACCATCTAGTGGCCAATGAGGGAAGGAAGCCCACAGCATTTCCAGAGTTGTTCTAGGGCAACTTTAAGACTTGTGGACTTCAACTCCCATGCCGAGCTGTGGCTCTTTCTCAGCTGGTGCTTCTCCACAAGCAACTCCATCGTTTCAATAGATGAGAGAGTTATTCTGTTGACATTTGGCAGTTTAGGGCATGATGTAGTTGCTTGTGGAGAAGCACCAGCTGAGAAAGAGCCACAGCTCAGCATGGGAGTTGAAGTCCACAAGTCTTAAAGTTGCCAAGTTGGGGACCCCGGTTCTAGGGAGAGTCAGCCTTGTTTTGAGTTTGGGTTCTGGACAGATGAGGCAGTTGCACTCCAGTCACAAAAGGCTTTGAGGCATCGAAATTGTCTTTAGGAAAAACCGTGAAAAATTCCCCATTGTACAGAATAAGTAAAATTTTACAAGACAGCTGTTCTGGTGTGGTGGTTAAGGCACCAAGTTAGAGTCCAAGGGACTGTTATGTTCTTGGCCTGCAAAGCCCTGAGGTGCAAAGCCAGCTGGGCGATCTTGGGCCAGTCATTCTCTCTTGGCCCTAGGAAGAAAGCAATGGCAAACCACTTCAGAAAAACCTTGCCAGGAGTCAACGTTGATTTGAAGGTAGAAATTACAATGATATAATGTCTATGGAGATAGTCAGTCATCCAGGTCATGGTCGTCCCAAAAGTGCTTTTTCAAAAGGCAACTGGACTTCCTTGGTTTTTGCTTTAAGACATTTCGCTTCTCATCCAAGAAGCTTCTTCGGTTCAGAACTAAAAAAAGCTTCTTGGATGAGAAGTGAAACTTTTTCAAGGAGAAACAAAGTCCAGCTGCCTTTTGAAAATGCATCTTCTAGACTACAAAGATACAAGTTTTATAATGACTGATTTGATGCCTTGTACTAAGCTAGGATTTGCTTCACATGGTTTATTCAATGAATGACACTTTCCTAATTCAGAAAACATGACTTTCAAAACAGATTGGCTGGATTCACATAAGATGGCCAGTTTTTAGAATAAACCCACATTGTGGCCTGAATCAGTGCACAAATGGCCGAGCTGTGGATGAAAACACGTACTTCCTCCTACTTCTTCTTTTGTGTAAGTAGTGGTGTGTTAAATAACAACCGGGATGTCATCAGACTTCTGTTCAGGGGAAGGAACTATTTTGGCCTCTGCTGCTGGATCCCATAATCCCAGATGACTGGTTAGGGGTGTCCATATTCGGCTGAAAAGGGTGGAGTTCCACAGCATTTAGAGAGCACCTTTCTTGCTCTTTCCTTTCTTCATTTCCAGTTACAAAAACAAGAGGAAATTGGATTTTTTGAGCCATATGCCTCAGCCCCAGAAGCAGGAACTGAAGCGGCCCAGAGATCATCTATTATTCTATAGACACCTAAGAGAAGGGCTGTTAAGAAACCATCTTGCTGAGGAGAAATGTCCCCCAATGTTTGACTTTAACTGGGGTTATTAAAGAGGTCAGTTATTCCCAAAAACCAGCAGGCCATCAAAAGGTTTACACTAGAGCTATTGCAGATAATTTTTCTCAGGGCCTCTGTCTCTCTGAGATGACTACAGGCAATCCTCCACTTACAACAGTTTTTAGTGACTGATAACAGATAACAGGTAATTAGAATTGGAAGGGGCCTTGGAGGTCATCTAGTCCAACCCCCCACCCAAGCGGGAGGCCCTACACCATTGTTGACAGATAGCAGTCCAGTCTCTTCTTGAAAGCTTCCAGTGATGAACCCCCACAACTTCCAAAGGCAACTTCTGTTCCATTGGTTGATTGTTCTCACTGTCAGAAAAATTCTCCTTATTTCTAGGTTGAATCTCTCCTTGATCTGTTTCCATCCATTATTCCTTTTCTGGCCTTCAGGCACTTTAGAAAATAGCTTGACCCCTTCCTCCTTTCTGTGGCAGCCCCTCAAATATTGGAAGACTGCTATCATGTCTCCCCTGGTCTTTCTCTTCACTAGACTAGCCATTCCCAGTTCCTATGAAAGTTCTTCATATGACTGTTCAAAGTTATAAAAGCACTGAAGTATAACAACACTGAGAAAAAGTGACTTCCGGTGGCACTTCCATTGAAGACAGTCAGAGACCGCTATTGTGTGTGGCTCGGGTCCGTGTTTCCCTTGTCGGAAGGGTCCCTACGGGACCGGTGTCATCCTGACTCACCTCAGAGAGGTGGGTGAAGAGGGGGAGACCGCCAGCTGGGTTGAGGGGAGCCGCATCTCCCCTCTCTGGCTAGGTATTACTCCCCTGGAAGACAGAGTGAAACGGCAGTCTAAAATGGCCGCCCTGAAGATGGAAAGCTGCCGGGATCTACGTTTTGCGCTGGAGTGGTGAAGTGGTGAGCAACGTGCAACCAGATAAAAGAACTTGGTTTTTTCTTAACAACTCCGAGAAGTAAAAAGAAAGTGCCCTCGCGTAAGAGTACATAGCGGCGAACAGAAAAAAAAGAGGAAAATACAAGGTAAACAAAATTGGTTCATAAAAAGCTACAATGAAATTAGAGACTAAACTTTGCGTAATATAAACTGGCATTAATTAGGCATTGGATTAAATTCTGGACTAGCCTGGAATTGGTTAATATTAAGAAAATTAATTGTGGAAATGTTTGGAAATTAATGTTTAATATAATTAAAAGAGAAAATAAAAGAACTTTAAAAAGTGGAAAGTGATACAGAGTGCCATCTAATGGTCAAATACTTTTTCTCCTACAAAATTATATAGAAGTTTCCTGGACTTCTAATTGTTATGAAATAAAAGACAAATAAAATAATAAGAACCCCAGAATTTTTGAAAAAAGGGGGAGAAATTTTACCAAGAGGATATACCAAAAAAAACACTGTTTTCAGTCTGATCTAAGTATGGTATATAAAATCATACATTGCAATGAATTACTGGTCAATTAATGCTTCAGCTTCAACCATAACAACACAAGAGCAAACACTAGATACAAACTCAAGGTTAACCGCACCAAACTTGATTGCAGGAAATACGACTTCAGCAACAAAGTGGTCAATGTCTGGAATACTCTACCTGACTCTGTGGTTTCTTCCCCAAACCCCAAAAACTTTAACCTTAGACTGTCTACTATTGACCTCACCCCTTTCCTAAGAGGTCTGTAGGGGGCATGCATAAGCGCACCAAGTGCCTACCATCCCTGTCCTATTGTTTCTTTTATTTTTCTTATACGTACCCATTTCATGTATTCATAACTACATATATACTGATACCAATTACCTTGTAAGTGATTGACAAATCAAAATAAATAAATAAACTTCCTGGGACTGTTGGGTGTTGATTGTGACAGAGACAGAAGGATTAACAAAAGAAATAAAGATAAAAGGAGACTTTTGGCAAGGATTGCAATAGAAGACTGAATATTAATAATTTATTATAAAAATGGAAGAAATAAGCAAAGACTTTAAGTTGGAATCACAATGGTAAAAGGAATGTTGAAAGAAAGAAGGGAATTATTGGAAATATTGGAAAAGAAAATAATGGCGATGGTTGAAGGACAAAGAAATTTCAGTGAGGCGGAGTTAAAGGAAGAAGAAAGAGGCTCAGACAGATATGGAGAACAAGAGACATCGCCAAAAGACACTAAAGGAATTAAAACTATGATATTGATGACAGACTTAATAAATAAAAGAGAAAATGCTCCCAGGATTAAACAAAAGAAGAAGAAATTATACAAGAAGAAACTTCAAAAGACAGAACAGGAAGGGGGATGGGTGAAATGCTAGAAGGAAAGAAGGAAGACCAGGGAAATTTAGAAAAGGGAAAGTTGGCTAAAATTAAAATAAATAATAAAGCCAAAAATTTAGAGATAAGGGTTAGGGATTCTGTAAGGGGGATACCACATGGAACATATATTGGCGTTTAATTTAAAACTTGTATGGAAATATCTTAGGAATGTGTAATTACATATATATATATGAATATTAACTGTATATAACATGTGTTGTTATTAATCCTTTTCTTTTTTGGAGGATCAAAACAAGGGAATGGAAATGAAAAAAAAAATGATTATCAATGATTATAATAAAGTGAAGACAAAATGAGAGATATTAAGAAGTTATTTTAGTGATTTATTGGAAGGGATATATGACAGTTGACTATATATACAGTTGATTGATTATATAATTATGCTATTATGATTAAATTAGGGGAATGGAAAATACCATGTGGATCCTAAATATATTGGTTTTATCTATATTTTTACTTCTTAGATTGTTTATTATATATTGGCTTAGAGAAAACTAAGGATAATAATGATGTGTAATGTAAAATAAAATAGGTGGTAAGCTGAAAATGGAAATAATAGGGGATAAAGATTTGAAAACTTATATATGGATAAAATGATATTGATATTGAATCAACGAACTGAAACATGACGTGCAAATTTATTTAAAGATGAGTGAAATGGATAATGATATGAGTTAATATTATATAAGATCAATGGAAATGAAAGTATGACTATGTGCAAGTGTTATTGTCAGCCTTCAAGATTTCCTTCCTTTGTTTTGCATCTTTCAGCTGTCATAAGTAATGGGGAGGAGGGGGGACATAGTTATGGGAAGCGAGCTGGGGGTTTTACAAAAAAGAACTGAATAAGTTGGGGGGGAGTTTCTTGCTTAGGTTTCTTTCCTATGCTATGCGCAAGTGCAGCTCTTTATCAAAATATGTCAAGGTCAACGGTCAGAGGCCTCATCACCACCTGGAGATGCCCACATGACATTACACACAACTTTTTATGGGATGGACAGTTTGAACCGTTGTGGGTGGAACGTTGCCATCACTTTGTATATGTGATTTAAGCGGTCATTTTCTCAGATTCGGAATTCCTTTGATGCTACCACTTGATTTCCAGTAAAAGATATCTTTTCTCTAATTAATGGAGTCTAAGTATTTCTTTCTTGGATTTTGAATGGAGCACCAGCTGACATTATTCTGAATCTCACTTTACCAGCCCACCCAGAGAAATAATAAATTTTCTTCTGAGGGGGTCTGAACACAACGTCAAATCCAGCCAGAGACCAAGAAGACCTGGGAGCAACTGGAGGACCAGCTTCCCCACTGTTAGAGGCAGCAGCAGGGGAAGCTGAGTTGTTAGCAGAACTACATCTTGATGAAAAACCAACTGTAAAGCCCAAATGGTCTCTGGGAGTTGGCTGGAAGAATCCGGAGGAAGATCCCCCTCCAGGAGTGACCACTACCAGACAGCGTAGAAGAGAAGAGCCATGGCGAGAGGATGAAAGAAAGAATTTTTTATTAGCTCAAGCCCTGCATCTTCTAAATGAAGCTGCCCGGGGAACTCAGACTGATCAAAGGTATGAGAGGGAAGAGGGGGAGGCAGCCTCAGCTAGGAGAGCCCAAGCAGCGACCCCCCCATAAATCAACCTGGGCCGGCACAACAGGCGGCAGCAGCCCAGGGGCCCCCAGTGGGGGGAGTGATTGCCAGAAGACGTAGAACTCCAAAGGTGCCTCCGTTGGAAGTAAAATATGGGGGGGGGTGGGGGCAAGGAGTTAGGTTTCTTCCTGGCACAAGTCTGGAGCCACATGGAAGAATATGGGGAGGATTTTTCCTCGGAAGCAACCCAAGTCAGATGTGTTATCAGGGCTCTCGAAGGGACAGCTGCAAAATGGATGGTGACTTTGCATAATGATAATGCCCCCCCAGCTGATGAATTATGATCTGTTCATGACAGCGCTGTGTGCCAGATTTGAAGACCCACTTGCTGAACGTAAGGCCAGAATTAGGATGAAGACCGTAAATCAGGAGCGGAGATCAGTGGCCGACTACATCCAGGAATTTAGAGAGCTGGCGTGTCATATTCAAGGCTGGTCCTAGGGAGCCCTGATGAAGCTTTTAAAGATGGATTGAAGGAAGAGGTATATCAAAGCTGTATTGCCAGAAGAGACCCCAGTGAGCTGCAGCTGTGGTACGTGCTGGCAGCAGAAGTGGAAATTGATCTGACCCGAAATAGACGCAGGGGTGGCCTTGGTTGGAGCAAGTCATCCCCCACCAGCCCTTGAGAAGCCTCAAAACCTCAAAAGGGAGGGCTGGCGGCAAAACCCAAGACTACAGCATGCTTCTGATGTGGGAAGGAAGGTCACCAGGCTGTAGACTGTCATACCAAGCTGGAGAAAAAGTGGGCACCAGAAGGAAGAAGAAAACCTGAAAAAACTCCAGTCAAGCTTTGCAAAATGGCTCTTAAAGTGGAAGAGGTTGTAGAGATCGCCCCTCCGAAAGGAGAGGAGCTGGGAACTCCAACCTCTTCTGAAGAGAGTGAATCCGAATCGGAAGACGACTCACTGGTAAGTCCAAACAAGGGCCCTATGACCATCCCAGTGAGATTAAGGGTACCCACATTGGGAGCCCAAGGGGAAATGTTGGCCTTGTTAGACTCTGGGTGCATAAGGTGTGTAATCAGCTCAGAAGTCGTAGAGAAAATGGGTTTAAGGCTAAAGACTTTAAAAACACCCATAGCATTTTGCCAACTGGATGGATCAGTAGCTGGGGGCGGACCTGCACATTTCATAATGGAACCAGTAGAAATGACGATGGGGAAGCATAGAGAGACCTTGTGTTTTATTGTTGCCCCTGGGATGGAGCGCCCCCTACTACTGGGTTTGCCCTGGCTCCGGAAATGGAACCCCCAAACTGACTGGAGGAGGGGAATCACTGCACATACGTACTGACCAACCCCCAGAAAGGGAGGGGCAATCTCAACAGAAACCCCAGAATCCCACAGAGCTGGCTTCCACTGGCACTGAGAATCTGAGGGGGGAGGAGAAAATTCCTGAGGAATATTGGGATTTAAAGGAGGTATTCCGTGAGAAGGCTTCAGACGAGCTTCCCCGCCATTGCTCAACAGATTGTAGTATTGAAATTTTGCCAGGAGTGAAACTCTCAAAACCGAAACTGTACTCGATGATACCGCGGGAGCTAGAAGAGCTGCGGTCATTTATTGATAAAAATTTGGAACGTGGTTTCATATAACCTGCTAGGCCTCGAGTAGCGGCCCCAGTATTATTCTGTGAGAAGAAAGATGGCTCTCTTCATTTGTGTGTGGATTATAGGAACTTAAACGCCATTTCGGTGGAGAACGTGTACCCCTTCCCCTTGATGAAGGACATGTTGGCCCACTTAGCCAAAGGGAAATTCTTTATGAAACTCAATCTGAGAGAAGCTTACTACCAAGTTCAAATTAAAGAAAGAGATGAATGGAAAGCTGCTTTTAACTGCCCAATGGGGTGTTTCCAGTTCAACGTTCTTCTGTTTGGCCTACAGGGGGCCCCTGCAGTATTCATGCAAATGATAAATCAGGTTTTTCATGAACATTTATACAAGGGGGTGCTGGTTTATCTTAATGATATTCTTATTACTGAGACTCCTGATGAACATGTGAAGCTAGTGCGTTCAGTTCTGAAAAACTTTGAGCTGCTGAACTGTACGTGAAGTTGTTCAAGTGTGAATTCCACCAGGAAAAAAATGACTATTTAGCCTATTGCCTATCACATGATGGCATAGAAATGGATCTGAGGAAAGTTCGCACCATTTTGGAATGGTCCCTCCCCGCACCAGGAAACAACTGCAAAATTTCTTGGGATTTGCTAATTTTTACTGTCAGTTTGTCCCTGCTTTTGCGAAGATTGCTCTGCCTATTACAAATATCCTAAAAACCAAAGGGGAGGTGAAACCGAAACCTAGTAAACCACTGGAGTGGTCCATGGAGTGACAATCCGCTTTTGAGAAGCTGAAACGACTTTTTGCCACTGAACCGGTGCTCAAGCACCCAGACGTGGATGCCCCTTTTGTAATCCAAGCCAATGCGAGTGACGTAGCAGTGGGGACAGTGTTACTACAAGCAAATGAGACGGGAAATCTGCAGTGTGCATATACCTCCCATAAACTAACTGAAACTGAAAGAAGATGGGCCATCTGGGAAAAAGAAGCTTTTGCAGTTCGCTGGGCTCTGTTAATCTGGAGGCATTTTCTAGAAGGGGTAAAACACCCCTTTGAGGTGTGGACGGATCATAAGAATTTGGAGGCGCTGAAAACGCCTTGGAAGCTGTCTCCCAAGCAAGTTTGCTGGGTGCAATACTTCAAACGCTTTAATTTTTCATTGAAGTACATTCCAGGGGGGGAAGAACTTCATGGTGGATACTTTATCTAGATTACCTCAATATAATAGTACCTGCCGGAAGTGGTCCGGCCTATTGTCCCAACCAAACAGTTGGCAGTTCCAGTGTTTACCAGAGCCCAGAAAAAGAAGGAAGTTGATTTATCAAATGATTTATCTGCACAGTTAAAAGAAGCTCTGAAACTTGATGATTGTTTCCTGGCTCACTCAAATAACTGTACGGTTAGAGATGGATTGGCATGGGTGGGGACCAAATTATATGTGCCAGCAAAGTTGAGAAACCAAATATTACAGCAAGCTCATGACTCTAAAGCTGCTGGACCTTTTGCATTCGTAAAGACCGTACACTTGGTTAAAAGGCAATTTTGGAGGCCTACCTTGAAAAAGGACATTGAAACTTATGTGGCTAGTTGTCCTATCAGCCAAATGGCCTCCTGGTAAACCAGCGGGCTTGCTACAAAATGTAGCTAGACCAACTGCTCCATAGAAAGAAATTTCTATGGATTTTATAATGGAATTACCTGAAAGTGGGGGAAATACAGTTATTTGGGTAGTAACAGATTTGTTTTCCAAACAGGTACATTTCATACCTTATGCGAAAATCCCATCTGTGAAAATGTTGGCTAAACTGTTTATTTTACATATCTACAGGTTACATGGGGTTCCTGAACACATAATCTCAGACAGGGGTTCCAGTTTACCTCAAAATTTTGGAAGGAGTTCCTGAAGTTATTGGGCTCCGCCCAGGGCTTAAGCTCCGCCCACCATCCCCAAACCAATGGGGCTTGTGAGAGAACTAACTTGGTATTGGAATAATATCTTAGATGTTATATAAATTATCAGTAAGATGTTTGGGCTGACCTACTGCCATTCGCTGAGGTGACATAGAACAATTTGGTTCATAGTAGTACTGAGTTTACTCCATTTAAAGTGGCTTCAGGACAGGACTTTATGCCCATGCCTGAGCTTCCACAGGAGAAACCTAACATTCAGTCATTAAGTGAGTGGATAACCCCAACTCCAGCTTACCTGGCCTGTAACCTGTAAAGCATTAGATTATGCCCATCAAGCTCATAAAAAAATTGCAGACAAGAAGAGAGCTCCACAAAAACAATATCAGGCTGGTGGATAAGATCTTCTTATCTACCAGATATTTACAGACCACACAAAAGTCAAAAAAGTTTGGACCTAAGTATGTTGGACCTTTTCCAATTGAACAAATTGTGAATCCTGTGGCAGTCCAACTGCAATTACCCAAAACCCTCCGACAAATCCACCCTCTCTTCCATGTTAGTTTATTAAAACCTGAACATACCTCTGACCTGAGACCAGCTCAGATCGATCCCCCAGTGCCTTTGCTAATTGAAGGTGAGCAACATTTTGAAATTAAAGAAATTTTGGATTCTAGGAAACAAAGAGGTCGGCTCCAATATTTAGTTGTCTGGAAACATTTTCCTCCTTCCCAGTCTGAATGGGTGAATGAGAAGGATGTTCAAGCTCCTAAGCTTATCAAGTCATTTCGTACTAATATCCTGACAAACGCTAAAATATAGTATTGTTGTGTTACATGGCTAACATCTCTTTTGCAGGTGGGCCGAATGTCAGCCTTCAAGATTTCCTTCCTTTGCTTTGCATCTTTCGGCTGTCATAAGTATCAGGGGGAGGAGGGAGGACATAGTTATGGGAAGCGAGCTGGAGGTTTTACAAAAAAGAACTGAATAAGTTGAGGGGGAAGTTTCTTGCTTATGTTTCTTTCCTATGCTATGCGCAAGCACAGCTCTTTATCAAAATATGTCAAGGTCAACGGACAGAGGCCTCATCACCACCTGGAGATGCCCACATGATGCTATACACAACTTTTTATTGGATGGACAGTTTGAACCGTTGCGGGTGGAACGTTGCCATCACTTTGTATATGTGATTTACACGGTCATTTTCTCAGATTCAGAATTCCTTTGATGCTACCACTTGATTTCCAGTAAAAGATATCTTTTCTCTAATTAATGGAGTCTAAGTATTTCTTTCTTGGATTTTGAATGGAGCACCAGCTGACAGTTATAACCTGAAAAGATGCATACAATTTAAAAAAATAAAAAACTTTTATTAAAAAAAACAACACTGAGAAAAAGTGAACAATGACTATTTTTCACACTGATGACCATTGCAACCTCCCTGTGGTCATAGGATCAAAGTTTAGCCATGTCTCAGGGTCAGGCAATCCTATCTTTTGTGATCTTCTGGCAAGCAAAGTCAGTGGGGAATCCAGATTCGCTTAAACAACTGGGCAATGAACTTAACAGCAGGGCTTCACTTTCTGTAACAATTGTGGCAAGAAAGATTGTAAAATGGGGCAAAACCATCTTGCTTGGCAAGAGAAATAGGAGGCTCAGTTGTGGTTTGAGTTGAGGCTACCCAGCATTTGGCCACTTTAGAGGCTGCTTTTGAATCACCTGATACATTTTACATGTTCAAACCAAGGCTGAAAGGACCGGAAGGAGTGAATTGTAACATCCTGGAAACCAGCAGCCTCTGGTGGTGATACATGATGGGAAGAAGTTTGTTGCAAGCCTTATTCACAACTTCTTGATGAGAAGTTACCGCCACATTTCTTACTGCTGGAAGCCACATCAATTGTTTGCTATGCTGCAACAGTGGAAAATAATGACTTCTTCTTTGGGGGTTTCTACTGATGTGGGTGACAGGGAGAAATACACCTGGCCCCCTCCCAACACACAAAACCTGGCTCTTCTTCCTGGATTAGGGCCACGTGTGTCATCAGCCCCTCCTGTTCTGAGAAACAAAAGTGCCCCCACACTTCCTTCTTCTGAATTAACATTTGAAAAGCTGTTAACAAACACACACACACCCCCAAGAGGGAAGGATCCTTCAGGGCCAGGCCAAGGATAAGTAGCTTCCTCATATTGTTGCAAATCCTTCCTTTGTTTTCTTTTTCAAATGACACTTGAAAACTCAGGGTCTACAGTTAATTGAGACACAAGCAGTAAAATTATGTATGCAATTAAATGACATCAGTAAAAACATCTTGCAGTTTTATATAGTTCAACTTTAAGGAGAAGTTTAAAAGTATAATCAGACAGGATGAATTGCTTTTTATGAGTAACAACTGAGACAGCAGAGACAGCCACAGCAGAGGCATTTCCCATGAATTTGGTGGGCTAGGGTGTGATCTGCCCCTGGCATCACCGAGTGTAGAATAACAACAATTTCATTGGAAGAGAGACTTTTGGAGAGAGAAAATAGTTGCAACACTCACAAAGAGTCCACTGTCTCCACCACTCAGGGGTACTGCTAGGCCTTTAATGTGGAATCCTGAAATATAATCCTGGCCACCAATACAGGTCTGATTTGCCTTATTCCAAGACGGGTTTTTTACTCCTGGGCTAATGATCTTTGATCATGGCGCTAACAGACAGTGATCTACAGTTGATGCTAAACAAATTCTGAAAATCTTTGATGCTTTTTGGCCTGACTATCAGCCTGAACAAGACTGAAGTATGTTATCAGCCCATGCCAAATGCCAACCCCGTAAAACCAAAAATCACTGTTGATTACATCCAGCTGTCCAATGTAAACAGCTCCAAATATTTGATAAGCATCATCTCAAGCAACGGGTCTTTGAACAAAGAAATTGCCTCCAGAATCAACAAGACCAGCCAGACTCTGACTGGCTATTCTCCAGCTGGCTGGGGAATTCTGGGAGTTGAAGTCCACAAGTCTTAAAGTTGCCAAGGTTGGAGACCCCTGTTCTAGAGTGCTCAATCAACACAGTGTCCATGTTACCACAAAGCTGAAAGTCTACAGGGCTGTGGTTATCTTTTCCCTCCTCTATGGAAGTGAATCCTGAACTCATCCATGACACTACAAACAATTGGAGAAATTTCACCACATGCTCTTTGCTCCATCCTTGGCATTTGTCAGCAAAACTCTGTCTCCAACCCGGAGGTCTTGCATCACACAGTCCACCAACACTGGATCCCTGTTTATTATCAGAGCCTAGAAGTAGTGGGTGGAATGTCATCGTCCGAATAGATAGCCAGTTGCTCTGTCATATACCGGAGACTTGAAAAGCCCTTGAGGCTGTCCATGCAAGTGACACAAAGGTGCTGTGAAGGAAACCCTAAACCACTGTAAAATCCAGCCAAGGGAATTGGAAGTTGCAGCTGCTATGAAGCTTCCATCAGTTTTGAAGATAGGCACCGCCAAAAATAGCCAGAAAACTTTGAGTGGCATCACAGGATAATACCCACAGTTGTTTCAACAATGGTGCCCCCGTTGCACAGACTGCACTTCCAGACTGGGAGTGGAGAGCCACCTGAATGTCCACAGATTATCTGCACCACAGTGTGTAATCTTCAAACTTGAAGGACTTCTTACATATCACCTTCAAAATTCACACAATGAAGAGTCTTTTGAAGTTGAAGCAACAAATGGAGTGTCTATGGAGATTCTCAGTCATCCAGATCATGGCTGTCCCAAAGCTGCTTTTTTAAAAGGCAAGTGGATTTCCTTTGTTTTGCCTTGAAGACATTTCACTTCTTATCCAAGAAGCTTCCTCGGTTCTGACTGAATGGTGGAGATTTTTTTAAATCCTTCCATCCTCTGCTATTCATTCAAAACTGAAGAAGCTTCTTGGAAGAGAAGCGAAACACCTTCAAGAAAAAAACAAAGGAAATCCAGTTGCCTTTTGAAAAGCACATTTGGGACAGTAAATGGGGGTTTCTCTTTGGCAGGAGCTCACCTCATCCTGCCTGAAGGAGAAGTATGGAAATACTCCAGCGAATGAAAAGCTGAAGCCACTGGCTGTGTGGAAGCAACCTCTGGGTGGTTGGCGGGCTGCACTTACTCTCTCACCATTCTTTGTGCTTATCCTCTTTCTTTTTGCACATCATTTCTTGCAGTGCAAATAGCAATGAGGCAGTTTGATGAAGGGTTGATATCCTCTGAATAAATAAAATAAGCTGGGCCTGTTCATCTAAAGGCCAGGATACAGCAAAAATATTGTTACCTCTGACACAGACAAAGGTCATTACTTTTGCTGTTGACTGAGGAAGGGCTGCCATTAAAGATGAAAAATCTGGCCAGGTGACCTTTTACGTTTCATGTTTTCAAAGGCACAACCTCTCCAGTTAATCTGGGAGAAGTTCTAAGCAATGAGATCAGCTGGCGAAAATAAAGCTACTCTTTCTGCGTTTTATTCTGTTACTCCTGCCTAGCAGTCTTCCAATATTGAGGGGCTGCCCCAAAGAAGAGGGAATCGACTTATTTTCCGAAGCCCCAGAAGGCAGGAGAAGAAGCAACTGAGGGAAACTCTTCAAGGAGAGAAGCAACCTAGAACTAAGTAGAAACTTCCTGGCAGTGAGGACAATTGGTTAAAGGAACGGCTTGCCTTCAGAAGCCGTAGCTGCTCCAACACCGGAGGCTTTGAACAAGAGATTGGACAACACTTTTTGTCCGAAATTGCATATGTTCCTGCTTGAGCAGGGAGTTGGACTAAAAAACTTTCAACATCCCCTCCAACTCGGTTATTCTATTATTCTATGGAAATGCCAACTGCGTTATATCCAGCTGCTCGCAGGTTATGGCTCCCCTTTGATAGGACTTCCCCTGTGGCATATGTTCTTACAACAATTGTTTTTTTCTACTTGTAATCCAGGCAAGAGGAAGAAGTAGGCAACAATGTTTGTTTTGTGTGTTTATGTGCTGTTTCTTTGATCTGACACTTCCCTGCAGTTGGTCCCTTGAAGCTTCTTCCCACAGAGATGGATGATGCACATCACCATAGTTACTGGGGGGCGGGTTGTTTTTTTCTGTAAGAAAGTACAAGAAATTGCATCACTTTCTAAGTCAAACAAATTACAAAACTGACTCATTTCTGCCCAACGAGAAAATGTGGAGACCAGAAAGGGACAGGGGATATGTAATGTGAGGCCTAGTGGATTTTGCAGAAAAATGGGCCTAATTTGTTGGATCTGTTTTTTAAAAAAATGTTTTTCAAAGTGTAAAACTTAGATATCATCAGAATAATGCATGTTTTGATCTTGGAATGTGAGGTGCTGCTGACTGTTTAAGCATCTCTCGCTTGCCATGTGCCAGTTCTGAAATTGATTTCCATACTGGCGTTTTGTTTGGAGCATGTTGTGTTTTGTAGCTGCAGCGTTACATCCTGACCAAGACCCCTTTAGGAGTTCAGGGGAGAGTTAGTCTATTGATGGACATGAATACAGTCTTGTGTTTTCTTTTCATCAAGTCAGATAAAGAAATCAATGCTCTCTGCTGGCCGACACCACCAGTAAAAGAGAATATTGAAATGAGGGATCCCCAGTGCTCCCTGACCTTGGCTGTCTCCTTGGAAACATTTCATTAACCAAACTAGGTAATAACATCATCAGTGCTAGAAGAGGCTTGTTATGTAAACAGAAAGCAAAGCCCTTCAAGTACTGAGGATGTTGTCTAATTGGATAACCAAATGTCTGCAAGAAAACATCAAAGCTCAGAAAGCACCAAGGACCCCAATGCCACCAAATACCAAGATTTTCCCATCCAAAACACAGGGATTCTGACTTGGAAGCTTTGGGGCTGCCCTGCTTCACTGAGCATCCAAGTGGGCCTCTGCTTGAAGAGTAGCACGGATCACTTCGTGCCTGTCCTCAGCCCGCTTAATAAAGCAGCTGGAGGACAAAGGCAGCGATTCAGAAATTGTGTCTGGTAGGAAATGGGTGTGACTTTCGTCCCAAAAACCTGTTTGGCAGCCTGGAAAGAAAACCCCTGTTTTGTAGGGAGGGAAGCCATCGGAAGGAGTGCCAAGGGGAAAGGGTCGACTGGCTGACCAAGGGCTGTGGCTGCATACTTCATAGCAAGGACCTTTTAAATGCCTCCCCACATTGGACACTAGATCCACTTTAGAAATCTGTATTTCTTTGAAAGGAAGATTACTCTTTCATGACTGTAGGTCAGTCTGATGTGGCTTTGGGGGGAAACCTCAACTAAGTGTGTCTAAATCCAACTGGCTTTACTATACTGGGAAATACAGACTGCCCACAAGCCCCCAAGGTCTCAGGTGGAGGGTGGCTTGCTTGTGCTTATAACCAGCCATGGACATGGAGGAATACATTTCCCAAATGGAGAAATGGCCTTTGACCCATGCGCTCTTCAGCTGTGGGGCTTGCAACAGGTTTTTCTGTTATGGGAAGTGACTCATGCTGCCTTGTTGGAAACCTTGTAAAAGACCTCTTGCCAACTCCATGTTCCAGTTAGCACGTTCTGTGGTCTCCCAGGGTATCTTCCGTTCACTCTTGCCCCATAGATGACTTCAGAGCCCATGGAGCCTCACTCAGATCTTGAAGACCCTTTATGGCCTAGTAGGATGCCTCATCACAAACTAAAGTTAATGTTGAAAGATACTGAGACTCTGGAAAGAGTGCAGAGAACAGCAGCAAAGATGATTAGAGGACTGGAGGGTAAAGCATATGATGAATGGTTGTGGGAACTGGGCATGTCTACTCTAATGAGAAGAATGTGGCAGCAGAGTTCCAATATTTGAGGGGATGTTATAGGGAAGAAGGGATCAACCTATTTTCCAAAGCACCCAAGGGCAGAACAAGAAGTAATGGATGGAACTTATCAAAGAGAGATCCTACCTAGAACGGAGGGGAAATTTCCTGACAGTGAGATTGAACAGCCATTTGTCTCCCGTTTGAACAGGGGTTGGGACTAGAAGATTTTCAAAGTGCCTTCCAACTCTGCTACTATATGAACTATGTTCTATATCAATGATTGGCTCTTGGTAGTGTTCTGAAAAAGGCAAAATCTACTATCTACTATATCTACTAGTGGAAGAATTCAGTAATTGATGTTATGTTACTATGGCTGTTGTGATAGCTTACAATAACATTTTGCATTGATCATTTTATAATAGTGTATTCATTAGTTAACCAGCAACTATTGATAAGTATAAAATACTGCATAAGATTATTTTTTTTGTCTTTATCTGTCTCTTTTCCCTTAATTTGATTTGATGTTTGACGTTGTCTTTTTTCCATTTTTTATTATGATTAAAGATTAGTTTGTTAATGGTGTACAAATAAAATGAATGAACAACAAAGAATTGGAGTTTTATGGGAGCAGATTCCAATTTCTATTGGGATCAATGGAAATAAAATCCAGTATCAATTTTCACATTCAAAATCACCTTTAATATACTTAATAATTTTTTACAGAATAATAGAGTTGGAAGAGACCTTGGAAAGGTCTGCTCAACCTGGGGACCCTATACCATTCTGGACCAATGACCGTCCAGTCTCTTCTTAAAAGCCGCCCGTATTGGAGTATTCACAGCTTCTGAAGCCAAGCCATTCCATTGGTTAATTGCTTTCACTGTCAGGAAATGTCTCCTTCGTTCTAGGTTGCTTCTCTCCGTGATCAGTTTCTATCCGTTGTTCCTTGTCTGGCCTTCACATGCTTTGGGAAATAGATTGATCCCCTCATTTTTGTGATAGTTCCTCAAATATTGGAACACTGCTATCATATCACCCCTAGTCCTTTTTTTTTCACTAAGCTAAACCCACCCAATTCCTGCAACCATTCTTCATATGTTTTAGCTTTCAGTCCCTTAATAACTTTGTTGCTCTTCTTTGCGCTCTTTCCAGTCTCAATATCACTTGTGGGATTCAAAAATTTTTACAATCAGTTCTGTGGGTGTGACTTGGTGGCCGTTGTTTGGCTTGGTGGGCGTGGCAGGGGAAGGACACTGCCAAATCCCATTCCCTCCCCGCCCTACTAACCTGCTTTCCAGCTCCATTCTCCTGTGCAGGGCAACCAAAGAAGACCCAGCAATCAGCTGGGACTCAATGGGAGGCAGAGAATAGATGGGGCTGGCAGTCAGAGGTGGGATTTGTCGGTTCTCTGAATTACTCAAAATTTCCACTGTGGTTCTCCGGAACTGATCAGAACCTGCTGAAGGTTCTTTAAAGGTTCTTCTTTGAAGGTTCTTTCTGCTCAACCCAAACTGGATGCAATATTCCAAGTGTGGTCTTTGTAAAGCTACTAACACTTCACATGATCTTGACCCTATGACTCTGTTTAGTAGAAATTGTTATGAATATGGGCCTCTCAAAGAAGATGATGTAGTCTTAGTTAAACGGTGCAAAGAAACAATCTTATAGATTTTGTGGCTTATTAGAATCATTTTAAATGAATTTAAATAATCCATTGAGACTTAACAATTAAATCAATTATAAATTCATAAATCAAAATGGAGGTGTACCATATTTGAATCCAACCAGGTGGCAGTGCTTTGGATCCAGTTGGCATCCTTGCTGTACCTGTTGGCTATGCATTAAAAGAGCTACAGACTTTTTCTTGATCTCCCATCATGGCCACATGGACTCTGGGAAACATACATTGTTATGTTGGGATTAATGAGGCACCCAGTAACCATGCAGTGATGTGGGTTACCACCCCCTCAGTCCAAATGATGCCACTGTAGCAGGGAGAGAACAAACAGCATTCTCCTCCTCATCTCGCCCGGAGGTTCACTCATTTTTTCTGTTATTTCTCACCTGACTTCTACCCAACCATTCATGCCAGCTAGCATGAATGATTCAGTTTTGTTTTGTTCTGTTTTTTGATGGATCGTGTGCACTGATTTTTTTCCTCAATAGCTAGAGATATGCCTCTTATCTAAGGATCTCATCACCTGGCCTGAACGTAAATTTTATAACCATGTCCATACAAATGATAACCAGATGACTGCAAAGAAATATGACCCTTTTAATCCTTCCTGTCAGAACTAATCCTTCCATCACTCCCATCATTCTGCCAGGACTGATGAAGCTTCTTGGATGAGTAACAGAATAACAAGAGTCGGAAGGGATCTTGTAGGTCATCTAGTCCAACCCCCCTGCCCAAGCAGGAGACCTTACACCAGGGGAAATGATTTCATTGAGGGCCACATCAGGGTTGTGTTTGACCTCGAGAGGGCAGGGGAGTGTGGCCAGGGGGTGTGGCTAGCTCAGTGTCACTCATCCAAGCTCCCTTTCCAACTGCGACGGCCTCCTTGCAGCCCTTTTCCAGCAAAAACAGACCTCGGGAAGGCTGCTCCATTTTCACAGGCAGAGGCAACACAGTCCAGTCCTTCACTGTTTCCAGAGTGGGCCCACGGGCCAGATCTAAGCACCCCATGTGCTGGATCTGGCCTGTGGGCCTTGAGTTTGACACCTCTGCCGTACACCATTTCTGACAGGTAATTGTCCAGTCTCTTCTTGAAAGCCTCCAGTGATGAAGCTCCCACAACTTCCAAAAGCAACTTCTGTTCCAATGGTTGATTGTTCTCACTGTCAGAAAATTCCTCCTTATTTCTAAGTTGAATCTCTCCTTGATCAGTTTCCTTTCATTATTCTTGGTCTGGCCTTCAGGTGCTTTGGAAAATAGCTTGACCCCTTCCTCCTCTCTGTGGCAGCCCCTCAAATATTGGCACGCTGCTCTCCTGTCTCCCCTGGTCTTTCTCTTCACTAGACTAGCCAGGCCCAGTTCCTGCAACCATTCCTCGTATGTTTTAGCCTCCAGTCCCCCAAACATCCTGGTTGCTCTTCTCTGTACTTTTTCTAGAGCCTCAACATCTTTTTTATTGTGTGGTGACCAAAATTGCATCCAGTGTGGTCTTAATAAGGCTTTATGGAGCGGTATTAGTACCTCACGTGATCTTGATTGTATCCTTCTTGTTAAGTATCCATGTGGGAGTGAAGTCTGATATAAGACTTCACTCATTGGTTCATTTTCCAGGTGGGAAAATGAACCGATGTCAGTGGATGAAGTGCTGGACAGGAAGCTGCTGGCAGCCGCATTAAAGGAAGGAAGCTGCTGGCAGCTGCGTCTTTGTCTTGTCTTACCAGAGCTGAATAAAGGGTTTCTTTCGCGAAGCATCCTGCCTCCTCACTCAACCTACAATCTAACACCTCTGATAATGCAATTTAGGACTGCATTTGGCTTTTTTGCTTCCGCTGCGCCCTGCTGGCTCATATTTAATTGGTTGTCCACTAAGACTCCAATGAGCGGATGAGAAGCAAAATATTTTCTTCTTTTTCCTTTTGAAACAACACCTGTGAGACATATCTATACAGTCTTATTCACACCTGTGCAGAACTGGTTTGCAATGCCTCCTTCTAGTTCAGGGTTATCAAACTCACATCATCACAGCGGCATCATATGATGTGTCGAGACTTTTTTCCCTTTTGCTAAACCGAGAACGGGCAGGGCCAGCACGTGATGCATCCGGCCTACAGGCCGGAAGTTTGACAGCCCTGTTCTAGTTTGATTGTGGAATTCCTTCACCTGGATGAATTGGCTTTCTTCATGCTAGCTGAAGACACCTGCCTTCCTCTGTCACAGAACCTATTAACTTCCCTTTCATCCTGAGCAGCATGAACAAGGCTACCACGGCTTACACTTCCCCCGATGCCAAGCGTCTGAGATCTCCCATAGTGGCAATCCACCAAATGAACACATTCTGGTAGATACTTCAAGATATTGCTACTCTTGAGATACCTGAGATCTGGGACAAGAAGAGGATGATATACACTTTGTGAAAAGAATGGTGTCCTAAAAGAAGAGGAGGCTGGGGTGGGAATAGTGGTCAAGGTATTCTGGTAATTCATACAAAACTGACTTACTTTAGATGGTATAAGAAATGTTTGATGCTAAGTCCCACAGAATTCCTATTCAACAACTCTGTGGGATTTTGGGGAGAATTTGTTTAAATATTTGGGGTCTTGAGCCATTATTCAAACTTATTTCTTCAAAACAAGAAAGAATTGTTCACTTTGTTGGTTGGTTGGTTTTAAAAGAGTTGTATGGCCACCCATCTTAAAACACAACTCTGGGTGGTTTACAAGAAGAACAAAACCTAGAACTATAAGAAAACCCATAAAACAGAAAATCATAAACCAAGACAAAACCCAGTGTGGTGAATTGTTCCATAAGATGGGGCAGCCACAGGAAATGCAGGTCCTTCTAGATGGCAAGACTTCAGGGAAGCAACCTGCAATGTGCCTATCTTATCCAATCAGGTAAGACAGGCAGGTATGCTCAGGGAGAGGTAAATAACTTGGTCCTGTACAACATAGGTTTTTTAAAGTTAATGATCAGCACCTGGAATTACACCGGGAATTAAACTGGGAGCTTTTTGGTAGCAACCAAAGTGAAACGTGGCTGAATTAGAAGTGCCCCCTACTGTTTGCATTTCCGCATTCTGGTCAGTTGTAGATCCTGAGCAGTTTTTTAGGGTAGCCACATGTAAAGCACATTACATCAGTCGAAACAGGAAGAGATTAAGGCACAAGTGACCACGAACGAGGCCTCTCAGTCCAGGAAAGGATGCCTTTGTTGCACAATGAACCTGTGCAAAGATCCCACTAGCCATGGCTGACACCTGCATGTCAAGCAGCACTCAAAGTCCAGGACGGCCCCCAAACTCCACACCAGCTTAGTGTGGGGAAAGTCAACCTTCTTCAAAGTCAACAAACCATCAAACACCAGGGGGAAGGAGAACCCCAAAATCACTCTGTCTTGTCAGGGTTGGATCAAGAAAGATATACTGAAATTCTTCTAAGATGGATATTATATATTATTATATTATATACTTATAATATTATATAGATATTATATAATATTGTTCCTCACCTATACAGGTAGTCCTGTAAAGTGAGTTGCGAGCGTTTTTCACACAACCTTTGCAGTATCCTCATGGTCACATGATCAGAATTTGGATGCTTGGCCACTGGCATGTACTTAGGACAGATGCCGTGTCCGTCCCAGGGTCATGTGATCCCCTGTTGTCACCTCCAGACAAGTAAAGTCAATGGGGAAGCCAGATTCACTTAATGACATGTCACTAACCTAACTGCAATGATTCACTTAACAGCTGTGTCAAGAAAGGTCGCAAAATGGGGTAAAACCTAACAATTGCATCGCTTAGCAACAGAAATTTGGGGCTTGGTAGTCGTAAGTCAAGGACTACCTGTAGACAGAAATCTTGCCAAATTAAGCAGACTCCTTGTACCATAAAACATATATCCCAAAGTTCTGCTGATCCAGTTCTACAGAGGAATGATGGAGTCTGTCATCTGCACCTCTATAACTGTCTGGTTGGGCTCTGCAACCCAACAGGACAGACACAGACCCCAGAGGGTAATTAGGACTGCAGGAAAAACAATTACTACCAACCTGCCTTCAAGCGAGGACCTGTATACTGCACGAGCCAAAAAGAGGGCTGTGAAAATATTTACAGACCCCTCACATCCCAGACATAAACTGCTTCAACTTCTACCCTCAAAACAACACTAGAGAGTATTGTTACCAGAACAACTAGACACAAGGACAGTTTTTCCCGAAAGCCATCACTCTGCTAAACAAATAATTCCCTCAACACTGTCCAACTATTTACAAAGACTGCACTACTATTACTATTAATCTTCTCATCACTCCTTATTGCCCATCCCCTCCCATTTGTGACTGTAGGACTGTAACTTTGTCGCTTGTATCCTTACGATTTATACTGAGTTTCCTACTATGATTTGATTGCTTATTGTACCCTATGACTATCATTAAGTGTTGTATCTGATGATTCTTGACTGTTGACGTATCTTTTCTTTTATGTGCACTGAGAGCATTTGCACCAAGACAAATTCCTTGTGTGTCCAATCAC